>JAPFRF010000008.1:42712754-42877754 GCA_029282475.1 Phrynocephalus forsythii | reverse complement strand
AAGGGGGAGAAGGAGGAAGGGAGAGAGAGAGAAAGAAAAAGAAAGAAGGGAGAAGGGGAGGAAGGAAGGAAGGAAGGAAGGAGAAGAAGAGGCAGGAACAAAGAAAGAAAGAAAGAAGGAGGGAAAAGGAGGAAGGGAGGAAGAAAGTAAGTAAATAAAGGAAGGAGGGAGGGAAAGAAAAAGAAAGGGAGAGAAGGAGTGAGGGAGAGAAAGGAAGAACGAAAGAAGGGGAGGAAGAAAGAAAGAAAGAAAATGAGGAAGAAAGGAAGAAAAAGAAAGGGAGGGAGGGAGGGAAGGAAATAAAGAAAGAAAGAAGGGAGAGGAGAGGAGAGAGGAAGAAATAAAAAAGAAAAGGGGGAAAGAAAGAAGAAGAAGAAAGGAGAGTGGGAGGGAAGGAAGGAGAAGAGGAGGGAGGGAGAAAGAAAGAAAGAAAGTGAAAGAAAGAAAGAAAATGAGGAAGGAAGGAAAGAAAGAAGAGAAGGAAGGAGGTAGAGTGGGAGGGAAGGAAGGAAGGAAGGAAAGAGAGGGAGGGAGAGGGAGAGAAATAAAGAAAAAAGAAAGAAGGGAGAGGGAGGGAGGGAGAGAAAGAAAGAAAGAAGGGAGAGAAAGAGGAAGGAAGGAAGGAAGGAAGGAAGGAAGGAAGGAAGGAAGGAAGGAGAGTGGAAGGAAAGAAAGAAAGAGGGAGGAAGGGAGAGAGAGAAAGAGAGAAAAAAAGAAAGAAGGGAGAGGGGGGAGGGAGAAAGAAAAGGGAAAGAAAGAAAGAAAGGAGGGAGGGAGGAAGGGAGGGGGGAGGGAGAAAGAAAGAAAGAAAGAAAGAAAGAAAGAAAGAAAGAAAGAAAGAAAGAAAGAAAGGAGGGAGGGAGGGAGGGAGGCCTCATGTCAAGGAAGGGCGAAGGGTCCCAAGACCTCACGGTGGCTGGGTAGCCCTCGGGGAAAAAACGTGAGGAAGTAAAAACAGTGTTTCCTTGCAGCGATGCCAAGGACTCGCACAACACTGGCTCTTCGGCTTGAGTACGGAGATGAGCACCGCCCCCTAGAGTGGGAAACAACTAGCGTGCATGTGCGTCAGCGGCTGGGGGGGGCATTTACCTTTTTTATCTTATTAAATCAAAACAAGCGGGCCAGGGGAAAATTACCAAACATTTACCGGTCCACGGTGATAAAAAGGTTGGGGAGCACTGGACTAGGGTACAAAAGGACTGGGTTTAAATCGCTCCTCTTCCATGGAAACTCAGTGGAGGATAGCAGTGATAAAGCCACTCCCTAAACATTGTGAGAGCCGTATTAGATTTCCTCCAAGTTACTAACAATGGACAAACTGTCTTTCAGCAGTTTTTTTCTCATTACATTTTTTCTAATAAACGTCTAATAAACTAGGGTTAACAGCAACTACAACCAATGTGGAGTATAGCTTAATATTAAATGTTGTATCAAATAAGGGACAGGTAAAGGAATAATTTGCCTAATATGATTTTAAAATTAGGACACAATATTATTTGGTGTATCAGGTGCAAAGAGCAATGTTTTTTTTTCAACTTTTAGGGATGTGCATTCATATTGAGAGAAAGGAAGCAGAGACTGATTCTATTTGCTTTTATTTATAGTACAGTAGTACCTCCAATTACGAAATTTAATCTGTTCCAATGGTGTTTCCTTAACTTGAAATTTTTGTATCTTGAAAAAGGGTTTCCCTCAGAAATGCATTGGAAATGGATTAATTCATTCTAAGTGGGAAATTCTCCCTCTCCTGCAGAATTCAAAAAACACATTAGCAGGCATGCAAATGGCAGAAGCTCAGCTCCCACCACTAAAAGTTCCCAAAATGGTGCCAAATAATTCCAAAATGGCTACAAAGCAGGCACATTGGGAAGGTCATTGTAAAACAGAAACCCAGGTTCTCAGCTTCCCTTTTCAAATTGGCTTCTTTTTTTCCAATTGCAGCACTGTAGTGGGGGTGGCTACAAGATGGCAGTGTTGCTATTGCAAACAAGCAGGAGCCATTTTGAAAAGGAACCTTGAACTTTCAGTTTCCCTTTCATAACTAAAAAAAAAAAAAAAAAAAAATACCAGGGATAAATTTTCTTATCTTGAATCATCTCCATTTTCATAGATTTCTCGTCATAAGTTGAATTTTTCGTAATTAGGGGAGGTACCACTGGAGTTGCATCCTAAAATAATATGGGGGACTACCATTCATGCACTTTGGTTCATGGGTGGGCCATGGGTGAGCAGGGGTAGCTTTGCCGAAATGTGGGGAAATAATAAGTTATCTTTGATGTCTGCTTTTGGGGGTGGTGGTGGTGGTTCTATGTTATGTTTTCCCAGAATGCCCTGCTTGTTGGATCTTTCCAGAGATTAAAACAAGAGGACAGTGATAGTCTTTATATATTTGCATATTTTCAGTGGTGATAATGATTTTACTCTGCAGTGTTATAGAATAATACAATATCCAGGGTATTCTGGGTAGGAGAAAAGGCAACCAACAAATTTTGGCACAGAGCAAGAACAAACAGTCTGCTATGCCTCTCCAAATCTGGTACTGATAAGAAGTAATTCCAGTTATAATTTTTTGTTTGCTCTTTCCCCGTTTTCAGGGTTGCCTTGCAAAAGGTTGATGATGCAGCTATAATCATTCTGTGCTTTGACACATGCTTTAATTTTTTTATTCATTTTACTATTAGGTAACTTATGCCCCAAATTTCCAGGATAAAGGGGGAGAACAAATGAACAAAGCCAAATTAATAAGTGATTAATGTGGTAATATAATTTTGAATATTGCTTTACAATTAGTAATTTAAAAAAATGTGTGGCACACTTGAATGTCCACATTTGCCAGATTTCAAGCATTGGTGAATATTTGTTTCAGCTCCTTCTTTGCAACATTTTCTTCATTCACAATGCTTGATAAGGAAGCTGTTCCTATTGGTTTCTGGCATGTAATCAGCCAGCAAAGTAAGTAAAATTAAACAGCATGCACTGAACCATGCTACTCTTGAATAACAAGAAAGAGATAAGAACTTGAAAATAATTTGTTCAGTTTGCTATGCTCCACAAATACAATTAGGTAGGCAGCAGGAAGGCCAGGCATGCCTGTGATAATGGCGAGCCCACTCAGGGGGAATTGACAAGCTCAGCTGCATAAGAAAATCCACAGAGAATGAAAAATATAGATACAGCTGCCTGAGAACCATTTTTCTTGGAGGCAAAGCCAGATTCCACAGTCAACAATGGTTGCAATCAAAGAGTGTTCAACTGTTTGTTCTTGTTCTCTACAATAGTGGATTCAAGAGATCCTAACAATAGATATAAAAAAGGATATATACAATGTGTTTACATAGGCAATTTCTGAAAAACAGGAAGCAAAATGTTTCATTCCCCCCCTTTTCTTTTTTTGGATCACAAAATAAATATTTTTTTCCAAAATTCCCAAAGTCAATATGGCCATCAAACATGGTGGATTGTAGTTTTCTGGATGCTCTAGATCAGAATAATAACTTCTGTGGTTTTAAAAAAAGCATGTAAGAAGGAATAACTAGAAAGGCATATGATTGTTATGGGTGTCCCATGTCAATAATATATTAAAAATTATACATTCAGCTGTGATTTTTTTTCCTATGGGAAGTAGAATGTACTGTATTGCATCCATAAAACTTTAACCTAATTTGTTCAATGGAATGCTGTTGCAACTAGTCTACATATCATCCATTAAATGACTGCAGCCCCATATATAAGGGTTCTGGCTTATGTAAAAAGTTACTCAAGAGTGAGAACCCCTGAGTAGAAACACTCAAGAAAAGTTTGGGGTGTGTGGCTGAAAGCATTTTAACATTGTCCAGGAATGCATTCAGAGACTCATCGCATGAGCAGCAGCTCTGTTCATTCCAAAGAAATAATCTTCGCTTATACATTGAAAGTAGAGATTGGCATGAAACAAAAATATAGTTTCATTTCACTTCATTTCATTTCATTTCTTTAGTACAGTAGTACCTCTACTTACAAGTGGCTTGACTTAAGAGCAATTAAACTTAAGAATGAAAAACCATTGGGATTTTAACAGCTGCCTTACAAATTTTAGATGCAGTCTGCTCTACTTACAATTTTTTTCCAATTTTTTAAGATTTTTATTTTATTTTTTAGATAGGGCTGTTCTACTTGAGACTTGTTCGACTTGCCTGCGCAGTGTGTTCACAGCACTTCTATTTGCTGCTGGAGGGGCATCCTCTTTGCAGTTGAATAACTTGGCCCTCTGAACCCCAAATTTCCCCAAATTTGGGGGCTTACAGGGACAAGCTTGAGGAAGCTCACCCATTTCATTCCCCAAACAAAAATAAAAAGGTGATTCAGTTTGTTTCATCACAAAACTGTTTCTATTGTATCTATATGTAACAAAATGACAAAATAGCATTTCATTTTTGTTTGGTGCCCATCCCTATTTGGCAGCGCAAAATCTATGCTGATAGAGTTATGCTCCTCTGTGTTCAACAAGACTATGGCACTGGTCATAACTCGGATACACTAATTGTTTATTTTTTTGACACCAGGAACTAGCCATTTTCCCTTTTACATCAGTTTTGCTGGTTTCAATGTCCACCACACACAGCATGCACATTTATTTTATATATATATTAATTGGATTTCTATACCACCCATCTGACAGCAAGGTCACGTCTTTGCTTGTTCCTTTCTTACATGTGAAAACAAAAATTTCAAACATTTGTTTCCTACTGGGAGAGATTATGAGATCATCTTAGCATGTTGTTTTTGAAAAGAAAGTCACAAAGAAGGTATGTGTATGTGTACATGCATGCAAAAGAGCAAAACTCTTGTGTTTGACAGAGAAAATCTGATTGGTATTTTGGCAAAGAAAGCCTTGCACTTCATGAAAAAAAATCCTTTATAAAAGCAAAATAAGGGGGTTGCACAAAAAGGATGAGGTTTTGTTTTGAAGGCTGTTGCTGACCAAACAGAAAAGAAAACTTTAAAGCCTTAATATATCAGTCTTAGATAGTAGCAAAATACCTCAGAGAAGGTGCCAATTTTTTTTGAAGGGTGTCTCAAGGATTTAAAACATCACCTCTCACAGGAGACAAGATAAATTTCGAGCATTTATTGCAACCTTACTCAGTCCTTTGAAGTACTAACACCTGCAGTGTCAAATCCAGTGTCTTCATGAAAGCTCATAAAGTATTTATTTTTACTTACTTACTTACTTACTTACTTACTTACTTACTTACTTACTTACTTACTTACTTACTTACTTACTTACTTACTTACTTACTTACTGCACCACCTTTCCCAGTGGGAACTCTGGGCAGTGAGCAGACTAGCAAACAAGTCCAGAGTTCCCTTTGGGGAAAATTGGCCCCGGTATACAAATGCAAAAATAAATAAATATAAATATATAATATAAATAAGAAAGAAAAAAAAATACAAAGGAGAAAAAATTAGAAAAACCAAGGTGAACAAATATTAATGAAACAACAAAAGAATACCACCGGAAAGGCAAGAGGACAAGCAAAACAACTGGACAACAAACCAAGTAAGCCCACTGGACAACAAACAAAGTAAACCCTCATGTCTCTTATTTTCACACACAAAAAATGAGAAAATTATCAACCTTGTCTCTTCCTTGAGAAAGTAAACAAAAACATAGGAGAAACATAGGAGAAGGACATTTCTATTGCTTCCCCCAGCCTTTGGGACTCCCTCCCACAGGTAGTCAGGCTAGCCCCATCTTTGCTATCTTGCTACAAGCAGACAAATACCTTTTTCTTTGGGCAGATTTTCCTTCAATGACTTGGTTCTTGAACTGAGTATTTGAACTGATGGTTTGGCATATTAATTCAAATGCATTTTGATGTTGCTTTTATTTACTCCTTTTTAGTATCCTTTTTAGCTTTTAATACAGTGACCTCCCGCCATTTCACGGTTCCAGTATTGCAGTCCCACTACATCGCAGGACCGCAGGACCGGAACAGTGGGGAGGCGGGGGGCGGGTTTCTCTGCACCACCCCCCGCACCTCCAAGAAGCCGCCAGGGTGTGTGGGAGGGCAATGGGGGGATCCTGTCACTCCATGCCGCCCTCCCACACACCCCTGAGAAGCCTCCGGGGTGCGTGGGAGGGCGGCGGCGGGCGATCTGGTTGCTCTGCACCACTCTCCCCCCACCCGAGAAGCCTCTGGGGTGCGTGGGAGGGCGGCAGCGGGCAATCCGGTCACTCCATGCAGCCCTCCAAGAAGCCTTGGGGCCGTGTGGGCGGGTGGCAGTGGTGGCGGGAGGTAAGATCCCCCTGCTGCTGCCAGCGGGCCGCAAAATCACCCCCGCCCCCGCCCCCACCCCACCCGCTTCTGCATATCGCAGATTTTTGTGCATCGCCAGTGGGGTGGGTCCCTAACCCCCGCGATCAGCGGGGGGTTACTGTATTATCTTCTAATCTTTTAACATTATAAATTGCCAAATTGTGTGCATGTGTGAGTGAGTAAGTGTGTGAGTAAGTTAGTTGTGTATGCATGTAGACAGCCATGGGCTTTCTAAAAGGGGAGGTGGATGAATTAAAACAAGGAAATATTCATCCCTTCATATTCATTGGTTTCTCCAGACCCAATGAATATGAATGGTTAAATATTTAATGAATCAGTGACATTTGTTGACTATTGTGATTTTTTAAAAAATTTGTCCCCATGTCTTACTGCAAACTGCCTTTGGCCCTTCTTAAGGTGAAAGGCAAGAAATTTTTTTTAAATGAATAAATCTCAAATGAAGTACACTGTTTTTGCTTGAAGACAATGAGTGCAAATTATGGCATCTATGATAGGCCATGTCCCCCAAGAAAACAATGTGGAATTTATTGTTCGGTTCGATTCAAAGGAATTGAAAATGATTTGTTGAGGCATTTTGACAAGCTATGATAGCTTAAACAGATCAGAACATAATGATTGTGCTTCATCCCTAACACTTGCATTGCATAATTGGGCTGGAGAATGAATATAAGAGAAGACACCAGTTAGTATTGCATACATCCTTACTCTCCTTTGTGCAGTTTTAAGTACAGGAGGAGGGGGGGGAAGCTGCATATGGCTTATTAGTCCCATAAATTAAGACTCTTGTTCATTTGAGGTACCTGATGTGATAGTAAAACAGCTCAGAGCATTTCGGCTCCTCATCCCCATAGCTTAGTATGACATTCATTAATCTTCTCGTGGTATGTAATGAAAAATTTCTATAAAATGATAACCTGCCTAAAGAAATGTAATTCCAATTAGGTATATGAATCTCCCTACAGAAATTAGTTCCTTGATGTCTGCTAGTGCCTTTCAGTGATCCTAACAAAGAAATTCTGTTACACTCAAGTATACATGCAATATTTAATCTTAGTGCTGTTGTTTCAAATATACTTTTTCTCAGCTTTCATGAAGGCACATTTCATAACTGTGCAAATGTAAAGAAAAGATGAATGCTACAATTTGAATTTTGAATATATCAATATTATATATTGTATAAATAAAACTCCCCATTATATAGTGCTTTGGAAATACAGAAACTGAAATTCAACTTTTTCCATTTAGCTTTTCATTACTGGTTTTAATTTTGTGTCTGGATAATTTAAACTAAATAGCAGGGCATAAACCTAAATTGGAATAGTTCGAGGTTCACCCAACTAAATCTACTGCAGATGCATTTAAAGAGTTAATTAAGCATGTAAGCAGTTGCATCTGGTCACCACAGCACTCATCATCCACAATCCATTTTTGATACTTTATTTATATACATTTACTGAGGTAGAAGCAGAATTCCTAAACCTATGAGATCATACAGTTCAAACCAGACCATCTATGCAATAAACTCTACACAGATCACAAAACAGAAACTACTAGTTCACATATTGCAGACTAAAATCTAATGAAGATGTGATATTTACTGTATTTCAGGAATATCTTTACTACGATTATTTTCAAGAACTACATTCAACAATAGGCAGTGGAGAGTGGAGAAATAATTAAGAGTAAAAGGATTTGAATTACATATATAAGATTAGCAAGACTTTATAGAAAAGGACAGGGCACAGGGATCAGCAGGGAATTAAAAGAAACAAAAGTAGACCTAGAACCATGTCCTGCATTTTATATAACATGGTGATGTACTACTTTACCCTCTATTCAGTAGAACATTGTGGAATAATAAATGAAGGAAAATTGGCCCACAGAATGTCACAAGAAACCCCATCAACATTAACTTTTCTTCCTCTGCTGCTGCTGCTCACAGATGTTCAATATTTGCTTTGGCCTGGCTTTAACAGGGTCTGAACCATTAGCTTCAGACATTGTAAAAGCATATGGCTGTTGGAAGGAAGAAATCACAATAGAATAGCCTGAGCATTGTGAATTGTTCTGAAGATACTATCAGTAGACCCTATCAAGTCTGTCTTAATTCCTACAGTACATATTAGAGATGGGCACAACATCAAAAACAAAATGCTATTTCTTCATTTCGTTAGGCAATGAAATGAAACAAAACGAAACGAAATAAGGAAGCAGTATTTCATTACAGACAAAACAAACCGGCGATTTTTTGTTGTTGAAATGAACTGTTTCATTCCATCTGTAAAAGGTGTCCCTTACCTGCTGGGCTTGCAACAAGCCACCACCACCAAAGCCATCGGAGTTCAGTAGAGGGAAGAGGAGGATGTGGGTCCCCATCGCTGCTCTGGCGCTCCCCGCCTCCTCTCAGCCCCAGCTTCCTGCCTTCTCTCAGCTGGGAGGCGAGTGGGGGTGCCTTCCCTGGGTCATAGAGGCTCCAGATTTGGTGCTGGGGATCCATTTTCAGAGGGGTCCAAGCAGAGCTGTCACCAGCTATACCCCTTTAAAATTGTACCCCATTTTTAAACGGTTACAGCCAATGACAGTTCAGCTGGATCCCTCTGAACATGGTCGGGTCTCCACCGCAGGAGCCCCGCACTGGTGACCTGGACACTTTTAAAGGGGTACAGCTTGGCCATGGAGACTTCTGGGATGTGCCAAAAAGCCCCCTAAAACCTGCCCTAGCCCCCTAACCCTAACCCTAACCCTTGACTCTTTACCCATACGTCAGAGACTTCTTAGTGGGTCAGAGAGGCACCCAGAGGTGCAACCCACTAGCCCACCATAACCTTACCCATCACTAGCCTAACCCTAGCCCTTGCAATAACCCACCTTAACCCTAAGCCAGATCTACTTGCATATTGCACTACACGCAAGTACGATTCCCTTCTTTGTGAGACATGGTGGTGCGAGAGCCTTGTGCAGGGAAGGCATGATGCTATCACTCTCACTGGTCTCATAGCCTGCAACTGGTATGCATATCCATATGGCTATTGCATACCATTTTGCAGCAGCAGCAGGTGAGGAGGGGAGACCCCCATGTAGAGGGGTCTCTTGGAGCCTGCTTCCCCTTCCTAGTGGGTGAGGATAGGAGGCACCCATGGGTGCCTCCAGGAGCCCACTTTCCCTTTATAGTGGGCCAAAGGAGGCACCCACCCCACAGAGGTGCCTCCAGGAGCCCGCTCCCCCCCAAAAAACCAGTACTAACGACAATGAAAAAACAAAAAAATGAACCAACTAATTTTTGCAAATTTTCGCGAAAACCGGAAACGAGCCGAAACGGGACCGGCCCCACTAACGACAACTCGAAAAAAATTTTTTTCAAGTCGTGCCCATCTCTATTCATCAGATATATGAAGTAAAGCTGTGCTAAAAGGCTAGTATGAATCTCTGCACCGGATCACTGCTACCTTGGTTAAGAATCCTTTTGTTTCATCTTTTCCTCTGCTGTGTTTTGTTTCCTCACTGACAGGACTGCCAAATCTGCAGAGCTGAACCTGTAAAAAAGCTGTCTAAACTTGAACCACCTCTGATTTTTTTTAAAGCCATTCAACATTATATGCTACACCCCCAACTCCGCCTGCTTCTTGCTTTGAAAACAACTCTGCAGCTTCCAGCTTCATTAATATGCATACGGTGCAATGTAAATGGCTCTTGAGGCTTCCCCTTGGTAGATGATTTAATGTGACAGTTATGAAAGCTGCTCAGACTGTGCTCGATTAGCATAATAATGAAGCTTCTGCAG
Source organism: Phrynocephalus forsythii (assembly GCA_029282475.1). Lineage (NCBI taxonomy): Eukaryota > Metazoa > Chordata > Lepidosauria > Squamata > Agamidae > Phrynocephalus > Phrynocephalus forsythii. Next base: position 42,867,653 of record JAPFRF010000008.1, on the reverse strand, counting down.
CAGTGTTATCATCCTCAAAGGAAACAGCCTGAGTGGTCACAGCTCCTTTAACAAGTACCACTTTAGGATGAAAAGTAAAGGACTCTGTTTGAAATGGTTAGATTGGAATATGCAAAATGGGCAAGGCTTGTTTGCTGTCAGTTTGTTGTCTTTGTGGAAAGGTGGGGTGGGGGTAGTGTCATGAGTTGGATGTGTGAGCAGGTCATCCCGCAGATGAAGGAAACAATGTTGAGATTCATGAAGCTTTATTCCATTTGTATGTCTTGGCAATAAGACACACACTGTTTTGTTTTAGAAGTCAAGTTTATCATTAACCTGATCTAACCTCACTGCTCCCAGATACCTAGGTTTTCTAAGAATAAAAGAAAAAATAAATATGAAATGTGCTCCTGCAGAACCTTTTGCAGTATTTATCAAAAACAACAAATTTATGGTACCGTTTTCAAACTTCCCAGTGTAAAAGAAGGATTATTTTTCTTCTCTCATTTTTTTCTTACAAAACTGAGGAATACTGTAAACACAGGATATATATTTTTCAGATAGCAAGTGAATGCATGACAGGAAAGGATGGGACTTGTGCCTACTCCCCTACCTTAATCTCTGTTTTGAGATGTTCACATAATTTATTGAATACACAGGATTTATACTCTCTGTTGTTAAACATATAATATCTTTGGATCTCCATTATGGAGATGAGCCATTTGCACACCCCGTGAGTCTACTCTCTTCCAGGTGAGGAGAACATGAGTCCTCCTTCCCATTTTCATTATCATCTTCTAGACAATTATGCAGAAGAAATTGTTGATTGTTCTTTTTAAGGTGTCAGCAATGCTTCCCAATCTTACAGTTTTTAGAAATCCAAGCAACAAAGTAGCAGCCATAGTAATTTTGAATGATCTGTGTTATTGACATTAAAGTGTTTGTTGTGTTAAAATGTTATATGTGTGATATTGCATACTGTTCTTCCATCTTCCTGGGAGCATCACAAAATTATTTGCTGTAGTGGAGGATAAATTTGCATTTCTTCATTCTCCTATGTAAGGATTTACGTATTTCTCATCAATAGAGATGGGCATGAAACACCAAAATGGTGTTTTGTTTTGTTATTCATTTCCCCACCCCATTTTGTTTTGTTAATTATGAAACATTTTTTAAAAAAAAAATTATTATTATTATTATTATTATTATTATTATTATTATTATTATTATTATTATTATTATTATTATTATGAGATGGGCACAAATAAAAATGGTGTTTCGTTTGTCGTTTGTCGCTGAGAGGTCCGTTTCATTTTGTTTCCGTTTTTTGTGAATTTTTTGGAAAAATTTCATTTTCATTTTTTGTTTTTTTCGTTTTTCATTTCTACCCACTTTTTGTGCGATTTTTAAAGCATTTTCGTGTGTGGGTGTCCCCCAATGCCCCAGACCAGAGGGAAAGCACTAAAAAAATTGATGCTGGCAGAGACACAGTATAGACTAGGTTCGCAGGGAGGCTGCAAAGGCAGTGGCGGGCATTGCCCAGGGTGCAAGGCAGCTGCAGAGTGACTGCACTGCAGGGCAGGGAAGGGTACTCACAGAGAGGTACGCACACATGCACACAGGGAGGCTGCAGGACTGAAGCTAGACTCGCAGAGACAGCAATCCCACCCTAACTCCCACCGGAGACTGCAAGGAGGACGGGAGCTGCCAGTGCTTTTTATGCCCTCTGTGGCTGCCAGACCTGCCCAGTCTGCCACCTGGGCATGCTATTGGCTGAGGTTGCCCAAGAATGTACATGATCCCATCACATGGCTTGCCTCCATGTTGTGGCTGGAGTGGCAACATCCATTTTGTCATCCTTAAAGGGAAAAGAAAAATACATCGCAATGGGAGAAGACAAAAACAAACATTTTAAGGACCCCAACCCCCTGGTAGGTAATAATTTCAAATAATTATCGCATTATCACTGCATATTTATGGATGTCCAGGCCATTTTAATACCCAAGATATCAATATTAGTCATCTGGGAGCCATTTTGGGTCGATGTCTCCTAACTCTCCTTAAATGAAAAAAATACAGCGATCTGAGAAAGACATAAATGCACGTTTTAAGGACCCCAACCCCCCGGTAGTTATTATCAGACAGTATAAATAATTATCTCTGCGTTTTTATGGATGTCCAGGGCGTTTTTTAACATTTAAAACAGCTCATTTCATTGCATGCCGCCAGTAACGAAAACAAAACGTAACGAACACAATTTTCATGGTTCTGTTCATTTCGTTTCATTTTCATCACAATTTTCATTAGTCGTTTCGTTATGTAACAGAATGAATAATGAATAACGGAAACAAAAAATGTTCATTTCGTGCCCATCTCTTCTTCTTCTTCTTCTTCTTTTCTTCTTCTTCTTCTTCTTCTTCTTCTTCTTCTTCTTATTATTATTATTATTATTATTATTATTATTATTATTATTATTATTATTATTATTATTATTATTATTATTATTATTTGAAGACTGCAGACTGTGGGCCGGTTCGGGTTAATTTTTTAATTTTTTTAATTTTCAAAATTGTTATTATTTTTTATTTTTATTTTTTTGAATTGCTGACCACGTGGCCTGCCGACCGGCTGTAGTGTGGGCCTGGTTGGCACTATTGTTTTGTTTTGTGGCTGGAAGCCCCCTCCCTGGGGGTTGGTGGCAGCAGCGGCAGCTGGAGTACATCCCATCAGGTTGGAGATGACATTGGGAATGAAAAACGAACTGGAACAAAATGAAAATTTCATTTTGTTTCATTTTTCTTTGAGGGGTGGTTTGTTTTTGTTTTGTTGCATAACAAAATGAATAACGAATAACAAAATTGTTTTTTTATTTGTTTCATGCCCATCTCTACTCATCAAGCACAGTTTGACACTCCCTTACAACCCTTTTCGGGTGAGGGAAAAGTTGATGGCCCCATAGTTATAATCTGAAAATAAGGTGTGGTGAGTCCCAGTCAAATGGTGGTGAACATTACACCCCCTGAAACAAAGTAAGAACCTTATCATGAAAGATAAATGGGGGCTAATCCTTTTGCTGCAGGACCTTTGTTTTGTTTTTAATGTGCAGACTATTACCCTGGAGTTGGCAGAAAGGAAAAATGAAACTAGATTTCCAAAGCATATTTGCATCCTGGCCCCACCTTTATTAAAGATAATGTTTAGGTTTCTTCTTGATATTAAATCACCAGTGAGTTGCCTTTTTTAATGCTGCAGTGATGCATGCATAGGAAGCTTTTCATGAGTGCAGATTTCATACTGTATTGCTTGCCCTCAGGCCTACTTTTAATACGATATGGAGCTCTTTAGTTCTAATTTGCCAACATCTCTCTATTAATACTGTGTCCTTTACTGACCTTTCCTCCTTGCACCTTCTTTCTTTTATGGGAGACCATCTCCTGGGAGTAGTTATTTTCATTATTTATATAATATTTTCTGGGTCATTTTGGTATGAAATAAATTAGACAATATTATTATTGCCTTTTCCCCAATGTTTCCATTTTATCAGTCCCAGGACTGAGCACAAGTTAGGCTGCTCTTCCCACCATGCCTACCCAGTCCCCCACTTGGACCCATCCTCACCTCATGCATCAGTCAGCCACTTCTTGGGCCTGTGGATGCATTTAATGCTGCCAGAAGCCACTCTGGGCATTGGCACAGACTGGGCACTGCTTGCTGGTGCAGGACCAGTCCTGGGGCAGGCAATGCTACAGGCTGGAACCAGGGCCAAGGGCCTTGGGTCTCTGCTACCCCTCCAGTTTCTCCAGATGACAACCCTTGGCAATGGGCTCCTGAGGCATGACTGAGCCACTGAGGAAGGCAAGGGAGGAAACATACAGGAATGAAGGACATCCTGTTGTTGCCAAAGACAGGATGGAGGGAAAGCAAACTGCACTCAATGCAGACTGCCCTTTTGGAACCTCCCCCCCTCCACACACACACACTATGCCACTGGGCTGAATCGACCATAAGCTAGTTAACTGAGCAGGAGAATCAGGTAATGAACAGAGTCTTGGCTGCAGTACTGCAGTTTTAACCACTCACAAGGAGAGTCTGAGAGCCTTGAACACAGTGTATTGAAACTTTTTAAATATTTTGCAGATGAGAATTAAATGTTTCAAGTAGAGAGAGTAACAAACTGAGCTACAAACTGAAAAAAAAAACATGAAGTGAATTGGTTCAAAGTTTGGTTCATACAAGACTTTTGCAAAAATGTAACGAGTGACAAGTTTTGTTTTGCTTTTCTTTCTTGGCTCTTCATTTTGCTTTGGCAAAGCAGGTGCCACGCTCCTCTTCCCACTGCCCCTGTTTCCTAACTACTGGGTCCTGCTGCCTCTTCCTTCTCTGCCACTGATATCTTGAGAGACAGCTTCCCTTGCATGAACCATCCTGATTTGTCACTTCTCTGGTTCATTACAATGTCAAGTTTCAAGGTCTCCCCTCCACGCTAGCTGAAATAAGGGGTTTTACATAGTTTTCATGTCAGGCTATTATTTACTGTGACACAATTGTTTTTTATGCAAACCCCTTTTATTTTGCATTAAAATATGTTCAGAAATCCTTTTATTTTGCACAAAATGAAAAGTTTTAAATATACAGTTTTTTTGCCCAAAATGTAAGTGTTTTATCTGCAGACACAGTGGACTTTCTGCTGTTGGTTGGAACCAAACAACTCTGCAGCGTTAACAGATCCCCCACCCCAAATGTCTCTATATGCCTCCTTGGTTTTTCTCAGAGATAATTTATGAGCATTTGTTAAATCCCTGCACCTCTAGCATTTCCAAAGTTGCCTAAGTAACTCTAGCAATTCTAAAAGTTGATCAACAGGATGCATGCAATGCAGTAAGGAAATCTTGGTAACCAAATATGGTACACTTATTACATTCTCAATCCAAACAAATTATTTTGTGTTCCTGTCATAAACAGGAACACTCACCCACCCTAAGACTTTTTTCCCTTTTGTTTTATCATCTATCAATATGGAATTAGCTATAAGAATATCATTGTATGAGCAAGGTAAAATGCTGTTCTAAAGTATCTTCCGAGAAGCACATGTGCCTGTAACGTAACTCCAGCTTGCAGCAAATGTGGCATATTTCCTATGTCCCGGCATAAGGAATGAATCTTTTTATCCTGTTTCAAAGTGACAGCTGGATTTAGATGATCCCTTGGAACTTTTCCATGGTATTTCTAGGAGTTTAAGAAGCCTAGTCAAACCACTTTGGCTTACATCCCCATATAGCTTTAAGGGGAACATGTACAGCACGTCTATTTAACCATTGCTTGATGAGGATGGAATGACACTTGCCTGGCTTTGCCAGGTGTTGAGGCGCTTGTGGGCTTCAACAATTCTATGTCAAATACAATTAAGTTCTCAGAATTTGCCCAACAGATTTCCTGCTTCTGATTGGCCTGAAAAGCTGCTTTTTTCATAATAGGAGGGGGGGAACCAATTTAATTTATTACAGGTTTATCCTATTCTGACTAGTAATGCTGATAGATCATTTTTCCTTTTGTACTTTGGCATCAACAAGGCAAGGTTTGGGTTAAGGTGTTGATATATGATTTGGGAGGCCCAGGTTTACCCCCCCACTCATTCATTAAACTCCCTCTATTGGATGACCCTAGGCCAGTCAAAGTTTCTCTGCCTGACTTACCTCACATGATTTTTGTGGACATCATTCTGATACCACTTTTGAACTAAGATGCAGTTGCCAGTCCAGTTTCTACACAGTCAGTAAAATATGTTGGGTAACCCCATGTATTGGGCAACCATTATATACTCCAGGACAGGCAAGTGTCACAGGCCTGGGAACCCACATTGATTCCCCATGACCTAGAAAGTTTGCTCCCACACTCAGTTCTTCCCTGTATCCCCAAGAGCTGAGATATGGCTAATAGCATGCTCTTAAGTGTCATTATTGGCCTTTCTATTTTTTTTAACTTATTCAATTTACTACTCTTTCTAAGCCAGTTCTACCACTATCACCACCACTGCCCTCTGTTTATACCTAAAAGAAGCTCACCCTCCACAACAGTGTGAGTGCACAAAGTATGGGGCTTGAGGCAATTGTGCGGGGAGGGGAGGCACTGAGAGAAATAAAGCAACTTGTGCTGCTTATATGCCATCCCATAGTGCTTAAAACACTCCCTGGGCAATTTACAAGTAATTATGTAGGCCACAAATCCTGCCACCCTGCAAGATGGATACTCAATTTACTGACTTTGGAAGGATGGGAGTAGAGATGGGCATGACCAGGAAAAATTACATTTCGAGTTGTCGTGTGTTGGAGCTGGCCCGTTTCGGCCCGTTTCCGTTTTTCGCAAAAATTTTCAAGAATTTGTCATTTTGTTTGTCGGTTTTTTGTCTGTCGTTAGTACTGGTTTTTGGGGGGGCTCCTGGAGGCACCTCTGGGTGGGTGCCTCCTCTGGCCCACCATGAAGGGAAAGCAGGCTCCTGGAGGCACCTCATGGGAGCCTCCTCTCCTCACCCGCTACAAAATGGCATGCATAGCCAATTGGATATGCATACCATTAAGTTGCAGCAGTAGCAGGCAGAGGCACCTCTTTCGGGTGTCTCACTGCCTGCTGGAGAGCAAAGTGTCAGAGGACTGGTGTCACTGGACCCCTAAGGACGCCCGCTGTGACTCACTAAGAAGGGAAGTGTACTTGCTGTAGTGCAATGTGAGTACACAGATCTGGCTTGGGGTTAGGGGTTAGCGCAAGGGCTAGGATTAGGGTTACTGGTAAGGTTAGGGTGAGTTACTGGGGTGCACCTCTGGGTACCTCTCTGACCCACTAAGGACAGTGTACTGGCGCATGGGTTAGGGTTAGGGTTAGGGTTCGGGTTCGGGCTAGGGTTAATGGCTTTTTATGCCCGACTGGCACATCCGAGAAGTCTCGGTCAAAACCTGGCCAAGTGGCCATGCAATTGGTGTATATGGCTCCAAAAATTTGCATGGTCCACTCCCATGGACAGCCCATTGTGCAAAATTTGATATATCTTCCAACGAACAACAACACAACTTGAAGAGTCAGAGACGAACAACCAGAGAGAGATATAACTAATTATTACAGCTTATCCCCAGGAACTATTGATAGAATTGGGAAACTCTCCCTGGAGGAATTACTCCTATGTGTGGGTCCACAGCCTGTGGTGTCAGAAAACTCTGCTCCCATTATATCTAATCCAACAGACTGTCCTATCCCATCATGTACTGCTGTCACCTCAAACAAAGAGGCACAAGAACAGGAGCTACCTACAAATTTAACAGAGAAAGCACAATCCAAACACATGAAGAAGAAGAAGAAGAAGAAGAGGAAGAAGGAGCCATCAAAACCAGTATCCAAGAAAGGAAGAAGAAGGGGGAAATTGAACTTTAAACCTCTGTTCAAGTTATTTGAAGCCTCAGCACCTACTACAAAAAGTACCTCCAAAAATGACATCATCCAGCCTAAAGATGGCCAACTGCCCGCTCATGTAAAGGCTGATTCTTCAAATTATCACATGGACACCAACTTCAAACAGATGAGGAAGTCTGATAATTTGTCTCTAACTCATGCTATATGTACACCAAGGTCTTGTTCGGATGTTAGAGGTACTCAACAGTGGCAACCCTATAAGGACCCACAGCCTACTCAACTTCCTGAAATTACTGATAGGCCAGAAGGCTACCCCATTCCTGTTATAATAAGGACAAGGATTGTTAACAAAAGATACAACACTAGGGGCAGCAGATGGCGTAATCAGCTTAAAAGACAGGAGCCCTCTTGTGGCCAACTGAATAAGGCATCTGATTTAAGATATGATTATAATCATTTTGTTTGACAGGAAGAAGGATGCCTTGCCTGAGGAGCCACACAATCAACTGTGCCTGATGCATGCTGAGAGTGGGAACATCTCTGATAATGCCCATTCTATTGTACTGGGTGAAAGAGACAAAGCTGACTCAGAGAGGGCTTTCTGTCATTCCGATTTTATTGTTAACACTACTGCAGATCCTTCCTCACAGCAAAATAGATCTGTACTTAACTGTATATCATGGAACATTGCAGGCTGGCACTCTAAAGCATCAGATCCTGAGCTTATGGAAGTCCTAGGGGATTTCGAAATTATATTGTTACAGGAAACATGGGCTCTGGATGCTCCAATGCTGAATGGATATGAGGCATACTTTTTAAATGCCTTACTGAGCTCTAGGGGTGGAAGAGCTATGGGGGGGTTAGTTACATTCTTGTCCACCAAGTTACAGGCCACTGTGTTGTTTTGGGATTCTTTAATTAATATAGCCACTGCACTGGTGTTAAAAGTTGCTGGATCCATAATACTGCTTGTTAACATTTATGCTCCTTTTCAACGATCCTATGATCTAGCAGAAGCCTTGTGGATCCAGCTGGAAGAGTTCATTGAGCAAGTTTTAATGTTATTCCCTGGAGCCTCTATTATAATTGCTGGGGACTGCAATGCGAGGATTGGAAGTAGCAATGTTGCACTTTTTAATCGTTTTAATATGTCATTTCCTGAATCCTTTTTACATCCTAAATTTTATCAGAGACAATTTAAAGATTGTGGTATTAATTATTCTGGTCTGTGTTTTATGAAGATGGTTTTTAACTTAGAACTAGTTATTTTAAATGGAAGTATGAATGGGGATAGACCGGGAGAGTTTACCTTTATTTCTTCATTAGGAGCCTCAATAATAGATTATGTGCTGATTTCAAGGGATTTGGCTGATTCCATTCTAGAGTTTGAGATAAAATATTGTGGTGAAAGTGATCATTTACCCCTGATGATTAAGCTGAATTATAATCAATATAATGTGGTAGCAGAGTGTGCTCCAATTGTATCCATAGCAGCTGATATAAGAAAGGTTAAAATAAGGTGGACTGATGAGCAGTCGGCCTGTACAAGGAATCTATTAGCCACCAACCCTTATATGCATTTTAGAAATCTTATTACCACAGCGAGATCAGCAAAACAAGCCCTAAATACATATTCTAATTTGGTAGAGTCATTGCAACCCCATTTAACTTGTAATAAATCCGGTACCTTATTGCCTCGTACCACCTGTTCAAAGCACTGGTTTGATTCAGAATGTAGAGCATTAAAGAATGAGCTACTGGAGACCTATAGAGGCTATAAGAATCAGAATCTTGGGAGAATCCCAGAAAATTGGTATCAGTGCAAAAAAAGGTATAAATCCTTGATTAAAACTAAGAAACTACAAGCCCAGAGGAAGGCCTGGCAATGCTTGCTAACTGCTGCCCATTTGAGAGACTCGGCTTCATTCTGGAAGATAGTATCTAGGGGAAATTTAACTTTTATTCCTAAATCAGACTACTATATAATGCCGACAGTATGGGAAGAATATTTTGGCAGGCACTACGCGGCTCAATAACCCTGTACTTCCGCCTTCCAAACTGAACTAGAAGACCTCCCAGAGTGGCCTCCAGTCACTAAACAGGAAGTACTCATGGTAATTGATCGTTTAAAACCAGGTAAACCCCCAGGGCCTGACTATATTCCATCAGATCTTATTAAAGCAAATGCCGAATGGTGGGCTCCTATACTAGCTACCCTGTTTACCTGGATTGATAGAACAGCTTGTATACCAAAGGTCTGGGGATTAGCTATTGTTGTCCCAATTTTTTAAAAAAGGAAACAGTAGGGATCCTGCCAATTATCGTCCTATCAGTTTATTAAGTACCATCAGTAAATTATATGCAAGGCATCTGTTGGGAAAAATAGAAGATTGGTTACGGGTAGAGAATATTCTTGTAGAAGAACAGGCAGGTTTTTGGCAAGGGAAATCCACAATTGATCAGTGCCATGTTCTTCATCATTTAGCTAGTAAATACTCAGCCCCCAAAGGTGGGATTCTCTATGCTGCTTTCATAGACTTTAAATCCGCATTTGACTCTATTTCTAGAGACATATTATGGTTAAAACTGCAGTCTATGAATATTGACAAACGACTTCTTATATTAATCCGTCTTTTACATGAGAATTCCTATTTACAGGTTCTTTGTAATTCTGATGGGATCCTAACTAACCCAGTTCCTGTACATAAGGGCGTGAGGCAAGGATGTATCTTAGCCCCAACCTTATTCAATCTATATATTAATGGTATTGTTGAGAGTTTATCCAACGTAGATTTTCACCCACCCAAGCTGGCATCTCACCCAATTCCTATACTTCTGTATGCAGATGATGCTGTGCTTTTGTCGACCTCGTGTGTTGGGTTTAGAAGGCTCCTGAGAGCTTTCTCCTCATACTGTACTCAGGAATGTTTAGAAATTAATTATACTAAAACCAAAATAATGGTTTTTGGCAGGAAGAGAATTAAACATAAGTGGTCCCTTAATGGTCACCCAATTTAACAGGTCCAGCAGTATAAGTACCTAGGTATAACATTTCAGTCATCTGGTGCTTGGTCCATGCATATAAGCTGTGCTGCAATGAGAGCACAAGGCAACAGCAAAGCCATTAGAAGATTCTTTAATTCGTCTGGGGGGAAACATGTTCCCTCTACTTTGCAAGTTTTCAGGGCTAAAATCATTACCCAAATGCTTTATGGCTCACAGCTGTTTGGATATGCTAACTTGAGACCTCTGGAGACTGTTCAAACCAGATTTGCAAGAGCCATTTTGGGCATTCCTACATGTGTCTCCAACACTTTACTTCGTTTAGAGGTTGGGCTTATTCCCATTGAAGCAGAAGCCAAATTCCTTATGGTTAAGTACTGGCTTAAGCTCATTTTCCTTTCAGAGGGCTTAACTCCCTTGCTTTTGACAGATACTTTTCAGTCTGAATGGAAAAAACAGGTAATAAAAGTTATACATAAATTAGGTTATTCTCCTTGTACCCTCCAAACATTGGGTTTTTGTAAAGCCATGAGTGAGGTAAAATTACGAATCAGAGATATAGAACTGCAGAAACATGTTGCCCAGTTGGGGAAAATGGAATTTCTTAAGAAATCAGCATTAACTGCCTCCCCATATCTGGATAGGCTCATATCTCCTGTCTCCAGGAGGGCCTTTACTCTGGCTAGATTAAATGTCCTTCCCTCCAAGCTACTGGAGGGGAGGTTTCAAGGTTTACCTTTTTCAGATCGAAATTGCCCATGTGCCAATGACCAATTGGAATGTGTAGAACATGTGCTTCTATTCTGCACCTATTATCAAGATCTATGCAAGGAGATTATCTCCCCAATTATAGGCAAATATCCTGGGAGGTCAATAGAATTCTATATACAGTTGCTCCTTTCTGATAACACTTACCAGGTAACTAGGCAAGTTGCCAAATTCTGTGCTGCTGCAATAAGGGTTTGTAAACAAATTTATAAAGAAACATAGTAGTTACTGATGACTCTTTTTATCGTAGCTAATGGCCACTTTTATTTCGGACCAGAATAAATTTTAAACTGTATTTTAAATTGTATTAAAAATTGTATTTACGATATATCTTGTAATAAGGTTTGATTCATGTGCTGTCTATTGGAATGCATATTTGAACATCCTTATTTTTAAGATTTTACTTTTGGTTTTTGGTCGTTGACCGTAAATAAAATTTCATTCTTTCATTCAGCCCATTGCGCAGGTGTAAAAAAATAAAAATAAAAATAAAATAAAATAAAATCAATGGAGACATTTTGTTGCAAGAAAAACCCACTGCTGCTACTGTAAAAATTCAGGCAGTTTTAAAATAGCTATTTTTGCATGTTTCTGTGGTGCTTTCATGTGTTTTTGGACCACGATTTCAAAATAAATATTGCGGTCGCCCCATTTTGGATCCCCCGCCCGCACCGCATGGCATGGCGAGCGAGTTGGTGAGACGACGAGGATGCCCCCCACCAGAGCAGCCCAGGACAGGAGAGGGGGGGAGGCTGGGGACCCCCCACCCCCCAGAAACCACCCTTCTGGTAGGTGCCCTCACTGAGGCAGGCATATTTTCGCCTGCTTTTTTGGCCGGGAATCGGGGTTTTTTATTTTATTATTTTAAAAACTTTTTTCCTGTGCCGCGCCGCTTGGCGAGTTGGCGTGGGCGAGTGCGACTCAACGACGAGGATGCACACTTTGCACAGCCCAGGAGAGGAGGGGAGGGAGGCTGGGGACCCCACCCCCAGAAACCACCCTTCTGGTAGGTGCCCTCACTGAGGCAGGCAGATTTTCGCCTGTTTTTTTGGCTGGGAATCGGGTTTTTTTTAAAAAACTTTTTTCCTGTGCCGCACCGCTTGGCGAGTTGGCGTGGGCGAGTGCGACTCGACGACAAGGATGCACACTTTGCGCAGCCCAGGAGAGGAGGGGAGGGAGGCCGGGGACCCCCCCCCAGAAACCAGCCCTCTGGTAGGTGCCCTCACTAAGGCAGGCATGTTTTCGCCTGCTTTTTTGGCCAGGAATCGGTTTTTTTTTTACTTTTTTCCTGTGCCGCGCCGCTTGGCGAGTTGGCGTGGGCGAGTGCCACTCGATGGCGAGGATGCGCACTTTGTGCAGCCCAGGAGAGAAGGGGAGGCAAAACCACCCCTCAGGTGCCCTCACTCAGGCAGGCATATTTTCGCCTGCTTTTTTGGCCGAGAATCAGGTTTATTTTTTAAACTTTTTTCCTGTGCCGCTTGGCATCGCGCAATCACTGCGATGCCAGGAACGACAACTAAAAATCAGACCCAATTTTTCTTTAGTCGGTTCGAGTTCGAGTTCTGGCAGAGTAATTGTCATTACCGTTTCCGTTCTGTAACGGAAACGAGAAACGGAAACGGAAACGAGAATTTTGCCAAGTCGTGCCCATGTCTAGATGGGAGGCTGAGTGAACTCTGAGCCTGCTACCTGAAATTGAATCTCAGGTTGTGAGCACGGTTATAAGTGTGAGCACAGTTATGATTGCATTACATCAGTTTAACCACTGCACCACGAGGCTCATAAGGATTATACACAGTCCTTTGCCCACCCTCTGTCTATACTTCTTGATAAATGTCATGTTCAACTATCTTCCCACTGTATATATTTATTGTTACATAAGTAAAGATTGGGGTAAAACTGCTGGTACCTGCCCAACCCTGCCTGTCCCATCTACCATTCATCCTGCCTCGCTCATGCCGGTGCTCAAGCTTATGAAACAGAGTCTTTTAAAAATATACCAAGCAGGTACTCTGCATATTCAAATCCCATACTCTGGGCTTTAAAAGTTCTAAATCCTACAGAAATCAAGGATTCATATGACAAATAAAACAGAAACAACAAGAAAATGAAAACAGCTATCTGAATGTGAAATGTATAGGCAGCCCAACAGAGGCACAGTAACTGTTGGTGGCATAATATTTACTCCATTTGTAGAAGGAGCTACATCCCAATGGTGAGGCTGGAGCTCAGGGTTTTATAGGTAGATGACTTCAAATTTAACTGCTAAAAACTTTACTTAAAAGGATCCATAATAGCAGCACTGGGAGTGACCTCCATCTCACTATAAGAAACCTCTACCTCTTAGAGCAAGTTCTACTAAGCCAGATGACATCATAGAATAATTCACTATATGGTAACTCAATACAGACATATGCATATGTAGAGAGTATTTCAGTATGAATATATACTTTTGAATCCAATCTTAATTATACTTATGCAGCAGACTCCCACTCTTACAATATGTATAAAGTGAGACATTGTAAATCAAATCCCATTTTCCCATTAGACTCAATGTTAAAATGGGGGGGGGGTGTTATTCCAGGAGAATATCCATGCCTTATAAATGGAACCTTTGTTGTCTTCTTAGTCTTCTCTCACACCTCTTTTCTGTTGCTTGCTATCTAGCTGCTCCCCTCTATCCACTGCTGGTTTTTTCTTCTTATTATTACTACTTCTTTCTCTAGGTCAGTGGTGGCGAACCTTCAACACTCCAGATGTTTTGGACCACAACAGTCCTCTGCAATGGCAATACAGTCTCAGTATTCTGGGAGTTGTGGTCCAAAACATTTGGAGTGCTGAAGGTTTGCCACCACTGCTCTAGCTTAACTGTTAAGGGCTCTTCTCTGACCTCGGCCATTTTCTCAACTCTATCTTCCACGTCTTTGATGTCACATTAGATGTTGTAAACATGTCAGTTTATAGTGAGAGTCACAATGGTGATAAAAGTGAATTTTGAATTCTGTAGGACCATATGCCAATATTGAAATAAGTATAAAATTGGGGGTTGTAAAGTAAGCCACTGTAAGTTGCACATCTCCTGTCACAGATCACTTGAAATGAATGGGGAAATTAATTGGGCTGAAGTTCCACTGATTTCAAAGCTTTTACTCTAAGTATAATAAAGCATGGATCCTACCCGTAATATAATTCTCAATACCACATAATGTAACTATAAAAGCCGCCATATTATTTACTTGGAAGTCTATAAATTCACAGTGTGTAGAGAAACAGTGAAATATGAGACGTGTCAGCCTGAGATGAGCTTCCAAGGGCTTCTTGTATTATTATTGATTTTAATGTCTTGGGGGATTTATTATGGAGGACACACATTACAAGTGTGCTATATGTGAAAGAATGCACATGTTATTGACAAATTTCTCATCTTGGGCTTGAGCTTCAGTTCTGATTTCCATAACTATCTCTATCATATGGTAACTTACTCTTTGACAGCTTAATTTTTGCAAAATCTGTCATGGATTGGCTATCACAAACAGAAAGAAATGCAAAGAATTTACCTGTTCAACTGATTATGTAAACTGGCCTTCATAGCAGAGATGGGCAAGTTATACCCTTCAAACGTTATTGGTTTGCCTAGCCAACGAGGAGGAATGCTGAACGTTTCAGTCTGACAATATCCAGGAGACTTTACCTTGTTTTAGTCATGTAGCATATATAGTTTTTCCTACATTGCCCTTATGAGCCAAAGACACAAATGTAACAATATGAGTAAATAGAAAGAGATCAGGCAGTCAAAGAGAAAATAGGCAACATATTTGAGAACTTGATTCTGAAGTGCTAAATTCAATTGCTATGCCTAATAACCTAAATCTAGATTAGATTTATTAAAACAATGGGACTTGTAAAAGTGTTGTCTTAATGAGTCCCATCCATTCAGTAGGCCTGCTTTAGAAAGGAATAACAATTGGATTTAGCCGCCAGTATGCTTTGCAAGTGATCCGCCAGCACTAGAGTGTTTTAAATCCTTTCAGAATTCTAAAATGCTATAGAATTGCAAAGAGAAATGGGGTCCAATAAATGGGTATATCCAGAAATCAGACTTCACCTATATTATATTAATTCAAATTATACTGTGCAATTTGGTGCTTTGAAATGTTTCAGGCTTTAAGGGAAGTAGGGAAAACAATTACTGGTCTTCTACAAGCTACTCAGTTGCTTGCAGTGTAGCTGCCTAGCCATTTTGTCTGATCACTAAATATTGCACGTGCACTGGTTGTCATGTTACATGCAATAAAAGGAAGTTAGGCCATTGTCGAAATGAAGTGCTAGCAGCCTCATTGTTTTCTCAAACACAGTCATGTTCATGCAGTGAAACAAAAGAGGATTGTAAATGCTTTTCAAAAAGCAGAGTGGCCCACTGCAATTGTACATGCAGGATAGGATATTAAGCTAAACCACATGTGAAATGCAGCTGTTTCTGTTGAGGTTTTCATCAGCCAGTATTGGAAAGATTGGTGGGTTTTAATATGTGGTTTCAAGCAGAGCTGATAGAAATGTGTGTGAAATCAATGTGCACCCATGGGGGGTCCTGGAAAGCAGCATATGTCTTCTTCATCTTAATAAAAATAATGGTAACAAAAGAGATATCTTTTCACAAAAGGCCTTTCAATCCAAGGCACTGAATGAAAGGCAGAAGGGTACTTTACCACACGCCCTGCTTTTTGTATGACTGTCTGCGTGTGCATTTGTTTTAAGCCAAGTTTCATATTGCAAATTCAAAAAGTCAGTCATCATGGGAAAAGGTGAGAAACTTCAGAATGAAAATCCTTAGCTAAAGATGAACATTGTTTCCCCCCTAGATTTACCAGCAGAAGTTACCAAACTGATATTCCAAATTGGATTTGATGGACTTTTGTTAAAATCCCTGGAGCCAGTTAAGAAGCTTATGTTGTATGTAGTGTATAATCACTGGAATTATATTGATACATATTCAGTCAGTATTTGCAGAAGGCAAAATGATGGAATGTTTTCTCCTGCTTAGATACACTATTTCTCTTCCCCCCTTTCTCTCTTTTCAAATTAAAAATACATGGCCCCTGATTGTGCGTCTTCTCACACTGAGTCACAGCACTAAAAAAAGTCAGAAATATGGTTAAGTGACCAAACTTTCAAATATACAAATAAATAAAGGCATGTGGGAAAAGGCATGTGTCCAACTGGCACCTAAAATATATAGTGAGGGGGAGCACTTTGATGACTGTGGGACAATTGTTTGCCACTGAGAACCTGTGGAGGCCCCTAAAGACTGCCAACATTGGGGGAAGGTATGGAAGAGGCTTCCATTTAAAAATAAAAGCATGATTTGTAGTGTTCAAAGTGTAGAAAGACTTGGTAACAATAAAAAAAATCATGAATCACTGCTCCTAGAGTATTGAAAGACCAATAATAACTGGTCCAAGGAAATCTGTGGAATTGGGTCACTAGAATAGCTTTGGGGCTACAGTAGATGAACGGCTGCCATTTTCTTCTGCCTGATTTGGCCCAACCAAACCTTGAAAAGGATATCTACAGGTGGAGTACTACTGCCAAGTGTGTGTGTTTTGTCGTTACAGTCATGACCGATCTTTGTGACTCCATGTCCATGGAGCTTTCTTGGCAGGAATACCAGAGTGGCTTGCCAGTTCCTACTCCAGGTGCCTGCAGCACCTGATATTCCCTGGTGGTCTCCCATCCAAGTAGTAGCCAGGGCAGACCCTGCTTAGCTTCCGAAATCAGGCGAGATCGGATGTGGCCCTCTTATAAGATGTGCAGTTCTAAACTTCTCCTAGTTAAGTGGCATCCCAAAGGCTTCTCCAGGTAGTCTTCCATGTATGTTTATTAGGAAAAAAAGTTGTTTAAGCGCTAAGGTATTTAAAAGACTTTGCATGGTCAAGTTGCTATCAAAGTAAAAGCAAAAAAAGCAAAGTGTGCTGCTTATATACTGCCCCCACAGTGCTGAACACACTCTCTGGGTGGTTTGCAAATTAATTGTACAGGCTACATATTGTCTCCCTAGTGATTTGGATTATCATTATCCCAACCCTGAAAGCTAGTTGTGTGAATCTCATGGGATTGAATGCTGACCATTAGCAGAGTTTTGATGGTAATGCTACAGTTTAAGTCTGTGGAGATTCTCAGTAATCCAGGTAAAGTTGTCTTGGAGTTGAATCATGGCAACTGGGCTTCTTTTCATGTAGGATGGAAAAGTTTTGCTACTCATGCCAGTAGCTTCTTCAGTTTGAGGAAGGTTGGTGTGAGGCTTTCAATTTATAACTCACCTAAGTTTCACCCCACTATTCATGCCTCCTGGTGGAGGTGTAAAGTGGCTCTGATTTATCTTGGGATTGATGAAAGGGCAGCATAATAAATGGGAGACAAATTGTTCCTAAATCCCCATACTTGATAAGAGGGATTTTCTATACACTGACTTCACATACAAAGAAGATTTTTACACACAGAAGCATGGTTGTGCCATGCGTTCCCAGTGTCACCCATTGTTGCCAACTTGCACATGGAAGAAGTGGAGAATAAGGTACTCAGCACCTTCCCTTTCATCAGTCCTGAGACAAATCAGAACCACTTCACACTTCCATCAAGAACACTGCTAACAATGAATACTTGTGTGGAGAAAGGTTGCATAGGTGTGACTTTCACACACCCCAGGTCATTGACCATCTAACAAGCCTATTCAGAACAGGGTGGGGTAAAACTAAGGTGAACTATAATTTGGAAGCCTCACACCAACCTCCCTCAGAATGAAGAAGCTATTTTCACAGGTAACAAAATGTTTCAGTGTTGGGAAGGGTTGCATAGGTGGAACTTTCATATACCACAGGCCATGGTACATCTAATGAGCCTATTCAGGTCACTGTCCACCTAATGAGCCTATTCAGACCAGGGGTGTGTGAAACCAAGGTGAATTATAAATTGGCAGCCTAGCACTAACTTCCCTCAGACTGATGCACCAACTTGGATGAGTGGCAAAACCTTTCCATCTTACAAGAAAAGAAGTCCAGTTGCCATTACTCTACTTTTTGGATAATCAGTATTGGTTAGTGAGGATGGACTGCATTTCTTGTGACACTATTGAGTTCATTATACCAAATGAGAATTGCTTTTGGAGCAATGAGCAGGATTTTAATTGACTTATATTTTCTAATCATATGTTTATTCTTTAACCCCCACATGATTGAGTATAGGGTGTAGCACCCTTTCTTCCAAAAGAGCAGTGATGTGTTTTTCCTGCCCCCTGCTATAGCCAGGAGAGAAATATTTTTCTGCCAACAATAATTTTAACAAATTTCAGAGTGGGTCCAGCAAGATCCCTATGAATGTGAGGAATATAGGAAAGTTTCTTTAAGAATATTGACTATGATGTTATTAAAACAACACTCAGAAGACACAAACCCTCTGATGAACATGCTGTGATTTCTTTGTTCAATAAAACACTAACAAGGGCTGGAGAGCTTCCTGCAGGTGGCTGTCTAATCCCCATCAAAATAATCTGCCTGGAGCCAACATCAGTCAAGGAACAGTTAGCATTATCATAGCCCTCATTCTGGCTAAGTACTGCTCTTGATGCAGGGAAGGGAGGGAGTGAAAAATGAAACCCAACACGACCTTTGTAGCTCCCCCACATTCATACTTTTTGTCTTGTTCTCCACACAGTTCCTGACATCTTATAGAAAAATTGCAAGGGAACATAGCAAATATTCACAGCTGGTTGCCACTCCGAAATGCAGAATATGCATTTAGTTTTGCTGACCAGAGAGTGGTTCTTGTGGAAGAAAAACCACAAGAGAGAAGCCACAAACTAATGACAAAGAAACATGTTATTTCTTGCTGCCATAACTTTCTCCCCCTTAACTTAAAAATCCTCCACAGGCTTAATTAACCTCGAGGAGTATCATAAAAACAGAACCGGATGAAGCACTCCCCCTGAATAATTTATAGGATAGGTTTTGCCTACTTCCTCTTTAAAAACCGCTTCACAAAAGTCTGTGGTACCCCTGTCTTACCTAATAAAAACAGTTGAGCATGGTTTTTTTCCTAGCAAGAACCATTTGTATATGTCTCATTCATTACCCAGCCATTGTGAGATTCAGTGTTCAAAAACACGAGCTGATAAACTTGGTTGTACTAAGAGACAACATGTCAGGATAACATTGGTGACAGGAAAGAATAACTGCTAAATCCCCTGCTCTTGTTGTATTAATTGTCTCAGCTGGAATCTGGAAAGTTAGCTTAAGGAAAATGAATAGAATAGCCTCAAACTGAGCACAGATAGGATGATGTTTTGGGAATAAGAGCAGCATCTTATTTAGGTACAGATGGCTGCATCATGTCCTTATATACTGTCTTTTTAGAAATGATTTCCCCAGCTCGATAGATTTTGTTTCATCCTCTAGAGAGATTGAACCACTGTATTTCTTCTGATAATCATGTTGTGATCAGTCATTTCTTGGCAAAGCTGGTAGGACCACAAAGGCCCAATCTAGCCACCTTTCCTTCCAGACTCATACTTATAGCCTAAATAAGATCTGCAGCCTATTCTCTAGAGGTTAAAAAGTGTGCCAAAATAACAGTAGCATACTACCTAGCCTATTTCCCCCTTAAAGCTGTGGATATTTAGATAGCAAGGAAATATTGAAGCAAAAAAAAAAAACCCACAAAAACTGTTTGTCTTTCTAAAAAAATTCTTCAAAATTAGTAGGCAATCACATTTTGGAAAGATAGATCTAGTAAAGGTTAGTATGAAAACTATGGCTGTTACTTCACGAAGTGCCTCGCTTCGAACCGACCTTGCCTTCGCTGTGAATTCGGAGGCGGTCACGTGGCGGTCACGTGTTCTCACTTCGCTCCCGCCCCTGTTTCTCAGTACTCACGAGCTGCAGTTTTAGGACCGATTCGAGCACAACCTCACGTGCTCCCTTCGCAACATGCCACTTTTCAATGTTCCTTATTTCCCATCCGTCCTTTAAAAAAATAAAATGCACTGATGCTGGACTGTCAGTTGCAATGGCTCTACTGATTTCAACTGTTTTGGCATCATTTACTCAAAGACGCTGCCTGCCCTGGTTGCCCTGCTCTTCAAGTAACAGCGCAAAGCGATGAAATGATATAGCGATGCATCGAATCCCTGTTCGAATATTTTTTAAAAAACTTGAAATAAAAGCCAAAAACCGAGACCACACGTCACGTTGGGGAAAGATGTGAAGCGAAAAGATTCCCGGCCGCTGGCAGGGGAACCACTCACCCGCTTGGAGCACGGTAAAGGGGGCGTGGTCGGGGTGGCATCGCAGCCAAAAAGGAGGAGCGTGCGGACTGAAACGATCGATTCGCACAGAAATGAATGTTGTGAAGTAACGGCCTCTGTTGCTTTTTTCTTGATAATCAAAGTGCCATTTTCTGTTTTGTCACCCAATTGTTTTAAAAAGGCCAAGGTATGTGATTTAAAGACTGGAATTTCAGCCAAGGTTAGGATGGAATACTTAGATGTGGGAGGGGAAATCCAAGAAATTACTTTTAAGAATTCTTTGCGGTTGTTAATGTAGTGCTTTTAGCTGCTGTTACTGAACGAAAACCAAAATAATCTGTCTTTTTAAATATACCATCAGAAGAATTCAACAGGATTTGTTTTTTAAATATGGAATTGTTTGGGCTGCTTGAATATTAAACATATTATCAGGTTTCATATCCCAAAGGCACTGCAAAAAATGCTGGGGTGCTCCTAAAAGGATAGATTGATAAAAATTCTAACAGAAGAAGTCACCAAGTAAATGCCAAAATGAATTAACTTGCCGAGACATGGCCAACATCATTGAGCTTATATATGTTTCATTAAATAAAGACTTGACAGCTTTATGAGGAAACAGTGGGGTTTGGAGTGTATGAAGATCCTGTAACACTGCCAAGGCTGATCAGGTCCTGTGCCATACAGCCTATTTAATAGACAAATATTTGCACAGTGAAAATGTCATTTTAAATGACTGGTTTGATAATCTCTTAAGCTTTTAAATGATCTGCAAAGTCTGGAAATGCTACCCTGGTGCTTCAAATCCACTGGCACATTAGATAATGAAAGTAAACATTTAGTGATGTCCCAAGCTTAGTTCCCAAATTAGGGTTTTGCTTTATGATCTTTTTCTCCCTCTTGTCAGTTTTTTTTTCTCCCAAGTCTATCTTCTTCTTCTTCTTCTTCTTCTTCTTCTTCTTCTTCTTCTTCTTCTTCTTCTTCTTCTTCTTCTTCTTCTTCTTCTTCTTCTTCTTCTTCTTCTTCTTCTTCTTCTTCTTCTTCTTCTTCAGAACAGTTTTATGTTCTGAAAGCCACAGTGTTTGTCTTTGATATCGGAACCAGCAGTCAGGCAGTAAAGAAAAACTGCCAATTTTATCTGCATTATATTTTTCCTTTGCACACGTTTTTAAAAAATGTGGGTAAGGAAGCAGGCAAGACACATTTAGGATATATGGATCTCACAAACCCACAGACTCTTCTTCATAATTGCCATTGGTCAGATTTGTGATTGATTGTTTTGACATTACACTGGCTGGTGTTGTTTTTTTTTTGACATTTTGTTGTTTAAGAATTAAAAATACACAAAGTCTAGTTTAGACTTCAATAGCATTTACACCTATATATATATTAGACATCACACAACTTATTTCAAAGCAGGTGGAAGTGGGGTTTATTTCTGAACACTTTACCTCTTAATATTTTGGGGATAAAAGAGGATTCTTGGAAGATGTGCCTCTTCTGGCAGTGATTGTAAAAAAATTTATGAATGCTTAAGATGTGGGCTTCAAACTCTATTTGTGTATTGAAAGCTGAGGATCTAGACTCTCATTCCTGAAAGGCAGGCAGGATACAATAAATAAATAAATAAATAAATAAATAAACGCAGCACAAAGCAAACCAATTTTACTGTTAACCTGTTTTACTGTTAACCTTTTGGCATGTAAAACATGAATATGCCTTCAGTCTCTGCCCTATGTCTGCAAAAGTAGCTTTAACAACACCCCGGGAGTTCAGTGTAAGTGTATTTTCCCACACTTGCACTGTAGAAACCCTTTCTTGTAGAAATCAATGCTCCTGAGGTGAAATCATTCATTGTGAGAAAAATCACAGCTTTTAAAAATGCACTGTACATTAAAAGGATCTACTGCCAAAATTATATATTATTCATTTCTCACATTCTCTGAGTGCATCTGTTCCTCAGGTGTCCTTGCCTGTAAAAGCCACACAGCATCTGAAAACTGTGGTTGTTCAAATAATGTTTCTTCTCTACTCAGAGACTGTTCTTATATGCATGCTCATAGCTTGAATTCTCATTAAGGAGCCCCAAAGACGTTGCTGGTCTATATTTTTAAGCAAACTGGCCTGATAAGTATTTCCTGGACTAATACAGAGAGGTGGAGTAAATAATGAAATGAGCAGAGATGGACACAAAGTGCTACAAAGCATGACCACAGGTGCCACACTTAACCTATCCTTTGCCCCTCAGGCCCACTCACCTTCATCAGTGTGGCATTGGGTTCCTCCTATGCTGGTGATATGACAGCCACACAAGGAACTGGGAATTCCCTTTAACACTTCCTCTTGCAACCAGCCAGCTGTGCAGGGATTGTCCCGGTTTCTCTGCTTCAGACTGACTGACTGCTGGAGGAGGTGGGAAAGGGAATAGAGATGGGCACGACTAGGGAAAATGACGTTTTCGAGTTGTCGTGTGTCGGAGGCGGCCTGTGTCGGCTCGTTTCTGTTTTTTGTGAAACTTCGCAAAAATTTGTCGTTTCATTTTTCGTTTTTCATCTGTCGTTAAACTGGATTGGGGGGTAGCGGGCTCCTGGAGGCACCTCTTTTTTGAGGGGTGGGTGCCTCCTATCCCCACCCGCTAGGGAAAGCAGGCTCCTGGAGACCCCTCATACATGGGGGTCTCCTCTCCTCAACTGCTGCAAAATGGCATGCATGCATAGCCATATGGATATGATTGCATACCAAGTTGCACGCAGAGACACAGCAGACTGGCAGAGGCACCCCTCTTTTTGGGGTGCCTTCCCTGCATCAGTCAGGCCTCGGGGGCATGGTTTGCATGTCACACATGCTGCCGGCCGAGCCAAGCCTGCAGGAGTCACCCAGAGCCACAAGTGGCGGACTGGCAGACTCTCTGCACCCGCTGTGTCTCACTAAGAAGGGAATTGTACTTGTTGCGTGTAGTGCAATGCAAGTACAGATCTGGCTTAGGCAACAGGGTTAGCGCAAGGGCTAGGGTTAGGCTAGTTACGGGTGAGGTTAGGGTGAGTATTGGGGTGCACCTCTGGGGGCCTCTCTGACCCACTTAGAAGGACAGTGTACTGGCGTATGGGTTAGGCTTAGGGTTCGGGTTCGGGTTCGGGCTATGGTTAGTGGGCTTTTTATGCCCGGTTGGCACATCCCAGAAGTCTCTGTGGTCAACCTGGCCAAGTGGCCATGTGATTGGTGGAATGGCTCCAAAAATTTGCATGGTCACTCACTCCCATGGCCAGCCCATCATTGCGCAGGTGTAAATAAAATAAAATAAAATAAAATAAAATAAAATAAAATAAAATCAATGGAGAGAGGAAAGAGGAGACATTTTGTTGCAAGAAAAACCCACTGCTACTGTAAAAATTCTGGCAGTTTTAGAAAAGCAATTTTCGCATGTTTCTGTGTGGTGCTTGTGTGTTTTGGACCATGATTTCAAAAAAAAATTGCGGTCGCCGCCCCATTTTGGATCCCCCGCCCGCACCGCATGGCATGGCAACTCGAGTCCGGCTGCCCAGGACAGGAGAGGGGGGGAGGCCGGGACCCCCTCCCAGAAACCACCCCTCTGGTAGGTGCACTCTGCACTGCAGGCATATTTTGCCTGCTTTTTGGCCCGGGAATGGGGGGGAGTTTAAAACTTTTTTTCTGTGCCGCTTCCGCTTGAATTGCGGCGGCCGGCGGCGAGTCCGGTGCTTGTTGCGAGCGACTACGATGAGGATTTTCCCCACCACCAGAGCAGCCCAGGACAGGAGAGGGGGGGGTCAACCACCCCTCTAGTAGGTGCCCTGAGCCCTCACTCAGTCAGGCATATTTTCGCCTGCTTTTTGGCCGGGAATCAGGTTTTTTTTAACTTTTAAAAACTTTTTTTCTGTGCCGCTTGGCATCGCGGGATGGCTGCGATGCCGCCAGGAACGACCACGACAAATCAGACCCAATTATTCTTTAGTCGGTTCGAGTTCGAGTTCTGGCAGAGTAATTTCCGTTACCGTTTCCATTCCATAACGGAAACGAGGAACGGAAACGGAAATGGGAATTCCGCCAAGTCGTGCCCATCTCTAAAAGGGAAGTCCCAGCTCTTTCTCTGACTGGTATAGAAGGACCAAAGTTCCATGCTGATGAAGGCAAGGTGGCCAGCAGGGTGAGGTGGGAGATTAAGATCAGCACCTGTGGTGCCATTCTTCCAAATTTGGCATGAAGCACTTCATAGCACTTTGTGTCCTTCTCTATAAATGAGTTGTTAGGGTATTTTTGTACAAGCATGAATACTGAGTAAACAGTACATTTTACAAATATACCCATATTGTCTTTAGAAATATGACAGGAGGAATGGGAACATTCCAGAGTAACCATGCACCCTTCTAGATCCATTCCACCTCCACCTCTGGATATAAGAAAAGTTACTTTCAGGACTGTTGCACCTTTTTCAGAAAGAGACCTGATATCCACAATATGATCTAATTGATTACTGTTAGCCTACAGTGGTGGATGTAAATGTGGTTGGGAGTGGTTGGGAGTATAATAGCACCTAACAGGCATATATAAGCATGGTACCAATTGTCCAGGGAAAAAAACATGGTCCATAAAATAGGCTTTATTTATCCATAAAAAGGTAAAGGTTCCCACCACCCATGTGTGCTACCGGTGTCTGACTCTACAGGCAGTGCTCATCTCCATTTCCAAGCCAAAGAGCCAGTGTTGCACAAGTCCATGGGCATATGGCTGGCATGGCTGAATATATTTCTGTGTACGGAACACTGTTTACCTTCCTGTTTTTTACAGCAGTACTTATTTATCTACTTCAGGGTGCCCAAGATGTTGACCGTGGGTGACCAGTCACCCACACTGCCTTCAGGGGTCGCCCACCAGGTCCCTGCGTTGGGGGAAATTCTCCCCCACTCACTTACCCCCTCCAGCGGTGGTGGCAGCAGCTTGTTTGGGTTTTCCAGCAGCACATGCGGTGGCCACAGAGGTGGGCCCAAGCCAGCTTGCTGGGCCTAATTGTCAGATACACTGAACAGGCCCAGTAAGCCAGCCTGGGCCCACCTCCATGGGCACCACCCACTGCTGATGCTGCGGCTGCTGGAACTGCCACCATGATCCCACCCCTGCCACCATTGCTGCCACTGCCTCCACCCCCACCACAGCTGCCACCCCTTCCACCCCCCGCTGCTTCTGCCATCACCCCCACAGCCCCCTGCCCCCCACTGCTCCTGCCACCACCACCACCATCTCCACCCTTGTCCACGCCCATGCTCCCACGCCGCCACCACAACCACCATTGACATTGCCCCTGCCCCTACACCACTCCACCACCTCTGCCACCCCTACCACTGCCCTTGCCCCCACCCCTGTCATCCCACTGCTGCCATCACCATTGCTGCCCCCACTGCCACCCCCACCCCGCTGCTGCTGTCATCACCCAATCCCTTGCCCACTGACCCTGCCACCCCACCACCACTGCCGCCACCCCTGCCACCATTGCTGCCCCCACCCCACCACCATTGCTGCCCCCATCACCCCAGTGCTGCCATCACCCCCACCCCCACCTACCATCCCTTGCTGCTGCCTTCACCCCTGCTGCTGCCCCCTCCCTGTTGCCACTGCACCTGTCACCATCACCCCCCACCCCGGCCCGCACCACTACTCACATCACTGACCCACTGCTGCTGTCAACTACAGGGGACCTACAGAAGCAGCAGGTTGACCTCAGGCTGTTCATAATTGGATAGCCCTGATCTACTTGCATTTACATGTTTTCAAACTGCTACATTGGCAGGTGCTGGGGTTAACAACAGGTGTTCACTCCACTGCATAGCACCTGGGATTCGAAATGCCGAGGTGCCAACTTTGCAGCCAACAGTTTTCAGTGCTTTGGCCCACTGAACCACCACACCCTTTATTTGTCCATATTGCTATTCAATTCCAAAAAAAGCAAACAAAAACAAATACCCCAAAACACACAGCTGCTTTTGAAGGTGGGATATTGTGCTTTACTATCCACAAATCAATGTGCTAGGAAGTTGCAAGATACTGTAGCACAATGTTGCGTTAATGTTGCCAACAGTAAAAAGGATCTCAGTCTTTTTCCTGCAAAGGGAAGCATGAAATGGGATGCCACCAATCCCAGCAACCAAAAAGGCTCTTGCACTCACTACCAATCTCAGAGAGATACCAAGCAGGGAAAAATCCCTGAGCCTGGCTCCTCCCCCACACCCATCAGCCAACTAATTCTTATGCAAACCCAAAGCAATTGTCATGACCGATATCAAAACCAAGTAAAAGAGGGACAGTCAAGAAAGAGGGAGAATGTATGGAAATGAGGTCATTTGAAATGTGGTGTTGGAGCAGAGCTTTAAAGATAACATACAGTAGACATCCAGAAAGGCAGAAAAGTGGGTACTCAATCAAGTCAAGTGTGATATTTCATTAGAGTACCATGCCTTAGTCTAGCGTCCTGGCTAGACTACTGTGATGCGCTCTATGGGGGACTACTGATGAAAATTTTCAGGAAAATTCAGTGGATTAATAGCAGGACACTTGGGTGGTCATTAACTCATATAATCAATTCACCACCACTTATCAGAAGTTATTTGAAGGCGCATAACATCTTTAGGGTGAAGTAGTAAGGTATGTTGAAATACTTTGAATACTCTACAATATTCTGTGCTAATTCCCTGAAGATGCAAAACAAAATGTCCACCTTCCTGGGGGAACTGTCATTTCATTAATTTCTTTAACACAAACCTATTTTTGACTCTCCTGTTTCCTTTTCCTATGGGTTGTGATCTTTCCTGGTCTATCTGCAGCCCCCAGCCAGCTCTAGCTTTTGCCCAAGCCACACTCCTCCTTGGAAAGCCAGTACAATGCTTAGTTTTAGAGAATGGCTTTTGGGCCAACTGACTGTGGAAGCAACCAAACAAGGCATTCTACTCTCTACCATCCTTTAGATGAGACCATCCTAAGCACTTGCTTCCCAGACTTCTACCTTCACCCCTGGACTTTTGGTATTGTTTTCTTTCTGTTCTTGCTGAAATTTGTCATCCCATCCAGATACAAGCATAGAAATTCTCTGAGATTTAAGCCAGTTCCTACTCATGCCTTTGAACATGCTTGTAGACATGGGCACGACTCAGCGAAATTGTCGTTTCCGTTTTTGATTATCATTTCCGTTATGTAACGGAAACGTAATGATTTGATTATCGTTTCCGTTTTGGCATGTAACGGAAACAGAAAAAGTTTTAAAATGTTTTAATGATGAAAAATTGAGAGCCATCAGAACTTGCACCAGGCTGGGGGTCATCCTTGTTGTCTCGCCATGCCACAGTGGGGGAAAAAGACCACAAAAATTTGGTCAAAAAAACACACCAAATCACCACAGAAACATGTGAAATTTATTTATTTTAAATGCCTGAATTTTAATAGTAGCAGCAATGGGTTTTTATAGCAAAAAGTTTTATAACTAGGATTTTATTTTATTTTATTTTAGGCAGGCAGGGACCTGGGATTTGAATTTGGGATGGGAATGCAAATTGTTTGATTCGACCAATGCAGCTTTGTCTGCTGAAGGGAATAGGAAGGCAATTTATTCTTTATTTCTTTCTCGCTGCAGTTTGTGAAGGGAATAGCAATTTATTTTTTTCTGATATTGGATAAAGGGGGAGGTTCGACTGGGAGTGGGAGGTGTGGATTTATTTTAAATATATATACTACCATTTATTTTCTATTTTCCAACTTCAATTTGCTTGCACACAGAGACATTTGGGGTACAAGCCAAGAACAGAACCTCTATCCTAAGTGATATCCTAACTTCCCACTCGCCTGTCTGCTCGTGCCGCCACCCGCCTGCGGCCCACGCCGCCGCCCACCCACTCACCCGCCTGCGGCCCCCGCCCTCTCACCCGCCCCCGCCCGGCCCGCCGCCTAGGGCGCAAAAACACCTAGCGCCGGCCCTGATTGCGGGACGCCCCTATGCTCTGGGAAGTCAAATCGCGCTAAATTGTGGTGGAAATGACAAACAACAAACAACAAACAACAAACAACAAACGGAAACTACCCGAAACAGACCCATTCCGACAAACAAAAACTCGAAACATCATTTTTTCTGGTCATGCCCATGTCTACATGCTTGCCCTTCTTTAAGTGATGAGGTCTATGATACCCTTTATAAGTATTCTCTATTACCTCTTTCAGCTTCCCCAAAGAGTTTGTTCATTCTCTTCCTTTGTCACAATGGGTTTTCAAAAGCTGAGGTGAGGAAAGTCATACCCTATTATTTTCACTTGTACGCTCAGTCACCTGGTAGCAGTACTATCTATCTATCTATCTATCTATCTATCTATCTATCTATCTATCTATCTATCTATCTATCTATCTATCTATCTATCGAAAGAAAGAAAGAAAGAAAGAAAGAAAGAAAGAAAGAAAGAAAGAAAGAAAGAAAGAAAGAAAGAAAGAAAGAAAGAAAGAAAAAGAGTGAAGACAGATAGCATGTCTTTTAACCTTATTTATCAGGATGGGACAATAGGTTATGTTTTATTGTTGAACTGGACTTATAAACCTGGCATTCTACCACATTATAATATGTCAAGAAAAATAAAAAAGTCTTCAAAAGTCTTTATATAGAAATATAAAAATTATGCGAATGATTGCAGAAATGCAATGGAAAGACTTTTTAAAAAATCTGATAAAAGACTTTTATAAAATTCTTTTGTTCTGATAACCTAGCTTACTGTACCTCAGGTTGAAGTAAGTACCTTTTATCTGTAGCATCTCAACATGTAGAAAAAGGTTTAGAAAACAAATGAGAAGCCATTCCTGTCAGATTAAATTTGAAATCTCTATATTAAGGAGTATAGTTCTTTTTACTATACTCTCTATTTTAGAGAGTAATTTTTAATAATTACAGCTATTGATTTCCTGGCACTTGCGGCAGACTGTGTGGAATAAAACCTCTTAAAATATCTGTGGATTTTTACAAAGAGGATCTATGCACATATCTGTCCAATTGAAAATCCCCGTTTACCAGAGGTTCCAAAATAAAGCAACTACATAATGGATTTCTGTTTTACCATACCGCATATAGGAGTTTACAGCACAACACTGTGTATCATATGTGATGAAACTACTGTCCCCTCCCTTTCCATACTAATCTGAAGAAGATGCCATGAAAGCTTCATAGAAGAAAGAAACCAGAGATGGGAAAAATTACTTTTGGGGATTATAACTTTCAGAATCTCACACCAATGCCAAGGTCTTAGGTTGAAAACACATTCCAAAAAGGGGATGCAGAGTCCTTATATTGAAACACATCGCTCTATGGCTGGGGGCACAGCCTTGCAAACCAGATATTAGTGAAGTTGTTTCATCACATATTCTACAGTTAGGTTCAACACCTGGATAGATTATATCAGGGCTGCCCAACTTTGAACAGGCTGAGGTCTACTTTTTCTGGCCCAAAGTGCCTGAGGGCTACTACATGAAAATTAATGTTAAAAATATTTTAAAGTAAAATCAAAGGAGGCAATTTCGTTACTGCCTCAGAAACCGTAGCACACTGCCATTTTCGCTTCTGTACCCCAAGCTAGCTGTTTGCCTTGGCTCCCAGGTCGTGTCCCCCCACACACACCATAGCCAAATTTGAGGGTCACTATTGCTAGCCCAGTTCTTCCTTCCTTCCTTAGTTCCTTTCTTCCCTCCTCTCCTTCCTGCCCCCTTTCTTTCTTCCTCCTCTCCCTCCTCTTTCTTTCTTTCTTTTTCTCCCTCCCTCTATTTCTTTCTTTCTTCCTACCTGCCTTCTCCATTCCTTCTTTCCTTCCTTCCATTCTTTTTTCTTCCTTCCTTCCCACTCTTCTGTCCTTCCTCCTTTTCTTTTTCATTTTTCCTCCCTCCATCCATTCTCATCTCCCTTGTTTCTTTCTTTCTTTCTTTCTTTCTTTCTTTTCTTCCCCCTCCTTCCCTTCTTTCTTTCTTTCCTTTTTTCCCCTCCCTCCCTCCCTCCCTCCTTTCTTTCTTTCCCTTTTCTCCCTCCCTCCCTCCTCCTTCTTTCCTTCCCTCCTCCTCTCCCTTCTTTCTTTCTTTCTTTCTTTCTTTCTTTCTTTCTTTCTTTCTTTCTTTCTTTCTTTCTTTCTTTCTTTCTTTCTTTCTTTCCCCCTCCTCCCTCTCTGTTCCTCTTTCTTTCTCTCTTTCTTTCTCTCCTTCCATCCCCCCTCCCACTTCAAAGAGCCAGAAAGGGGGTGAGGGAGATGAAACGGGCTCACGTCCTGAGGGGAGCGGGGCTGGAGGCTGCCTCCTGTCAACTCTGCACAGCGGTGGTGGCTGTGTATCCCCCGTTGGTCCCGCGCTCCGTCATCGCTCATTACCAGCATGGGCTCCTGGGCACATCCCCAAGCGGCTGCTCTTCCCATTTTTTCACTTCTTTTACACATTGGGGCTGTGGCTCGGAGCCCCCGCCTCAGCTTCCAACTGAAGCGGCGATGGTGGGGTGCGGTGGTGGTGGCAGTGATGGCGGTGGCGGCGGCGGTGGCAGCAGCGATGGCGGGGGAAGGATGGGGGCGATTGCGGGGGGTGGTGGCAGCGGCGGCAGCAATTGCGGGGGTGGAGGCGGGGGCAGCAATGATGGGGTGCAGTGGCGGGGGCAGCGATGGTGGGGGGCGGCGGCAGGGGCAGCAGCGATGGCAGGGGCGGGGTGGGTGTGATTGCTGGGTGTGGTGGCAGCGATTGTGGGGGGGCAGAGGCAGGGCAACGATGGTGGGGTGCGGTGGTGAGGGCAGCGATGACAGGGGGTGCAGCGGCGGCAGCGGCGGCGGGGGCAGCAGAGATGGTGGGGGTAGGGTGGTGGCGGCAGTGATGGCAGGGGGTGGCGGCAGCGGCAGGCCTGGCGTGTTGGGCTTGCTCATTTTTTCTAGCAGCGGCCGCGGCAGCCACAGAGGCAGGCTCAGGCCACCTTGCTGGGCCCACCTCTGCGCCCGCTGCACCCGCTTCCCGAACTCCACCGGGCGCCGCTGGAAAACCCAGACGAGCCCAGCAGGCCGGCCTGGGCCCACCGTCACCACTGGAGCCACCACTGATGCTGGAGAGGGCGAGCGAGTCCAGCGCCAGCTGGGCTCCCCGCCACTTCACCAGTGCGTGGGGGGGAATCCCCCCCAACACAGGGACCTGGCGGGCGACCTCTGACGGTGCCACGGTCGATGCGTTGGACAGGGCAGGATTATATAAAGCTCAGGCTAAAAACCAGAGCAGAAGACCCCCCAATGAATTGGGAGTCACCTGCTTCCTGTGTTGTTGGTGGCAGGGGAGTGTGTGTGTATGTGGAAGCTGAAACACTCAGCAACTTCATGGTTAATGGTCATCCTACTCCACTCACTGATGTTCCAAGAATTCATAGATCCCTAAGAATAATCCAAATTTTGACTGGGGTCATTTGGGTTCTTCAAATGGATGGAAATAATTTCATCCAAAATTATTGTCTTAGTGATGTTCTTGTAGTGCTTATCAAGATACTTTGAACTTTTGGCAGTCCTAACATGGTTCAAAAGACATGTGAGATATTCACAGAGTGAATTAACTCTGTAACTTCTAAGGAAGTTGACATGATCAAGCAAAGATCTGCACATGTTGCCTGAATTCTATTCCAAAAGTCTATCTAATTCACCATACCAGGTGTCATGAAGCAGCATTACATATGACTAAACAGGGGCATGCATTAATTTGGGCTGAAGTGTGAACATTCATATCTGCCACATCACAGGTCCCATGTGTAGCTTCTCTCCTCCCCTCACAAGCCAACGGTCCCACTATCTTGCCTCCACGTGCCAGCCAGGTTGTCCTCCTGGGCTGGCTGTCCACTCTAGGAGGGAGCCCAACCTTTACTTTCCCACTTCATTTAACACCTGGCCACTGTACAGCCACTCAGACAGTGTCTCCATCCTGTCTCCTCATCTAAGTGCCTGGCTTCTGGAGGATGTGAGAAAGGGAATGTCCAGCCAGCTCAGGAGAATGACCTGGTGGTCACACATAGGCATGTTATTGGGGCAGCCAGCCAGGGAAGGGGACATTTTGAATTTTCACTCTTATGGCTGAATTGATTTCTGTCCTTGTCTAGTCATATGTAGTGAGGTGTGGTCACTTAGTGGGCTAGAGTGCTGAAACTGTCAGCTGCAAAGTCGGCAGCTCAGCAGTTCAAATCCTTGGGTGTCACACAGTGGAGGGAGCTCCCGCTGTTAACACCAGCTCCTGCCAAACTAGCTGTTCAAAAGCATGCAAATGCAAGTAGATAAATAGGTACCACCATAAAAAAACAGGAAGGTTAACTGTGTTCCGTGCACAGAATGTGTTTGGCCATGCCAGCCACATGGCCATGGACTTGTACAACACTGGCTCTTTGTTTTGGAAACAGAGATGACAGCTACTCCTAGAGTCAGACATGACTAGCATGTGTGTGCAGTGGGAAACTTTATCTTTTTTTTACCTAGTCATATGTAATGCTGTGTCATGATAGCCGGTATGGTGTAATAGGTAGACATACAAATTATCACACTTGAGGCCAAATTGATTTGTGTCCATGTCTACCTATGACTATTTCATGATAGTACTGCATTTCATTCTGTTTTTTTAAACCAAACAGATAAGCAAGCATACATTGTTCTCTTTTTGTATTCTATACTTTTCAGGGCTCCTTTTCTTCTTTGCAGCTCAGATTCCTACAACTATATTCTATAGTCATCTTTCACTGTCCAGTTGCAGGCCTCTATTTGTCTTTCAAAAACTCTATTTAAAAGAATAGAACAGACTCTGGAGACCAAACCAACTATTTCACCCATGAAGGGTGATTAGGGTTCCCTCATTTGTTTTTTGAAAAGCAGAAAGTCCTTCAGCATTCACTTTGGCCTCAGGGCCTTTTGAGTTATGGATATTTCAAAGCAGCTAAGAAATGTAGTTCCATCCTTCATGGGTGAAATATCCTGTGCATATTCAGAGTCTCGGGGAGAAAGCTATTATAATAGGATTTAGAGGGGTGCCAAGATTATGCTCTGGAAACATCAATTACTGGTTTATTTTGTTGTTACTGATGTTCATTCCCCCTGACTACTGTGCATATAATACTAGTACTACTGCTGGTACCTTAACTGTGTATTTCAGCAGTGTACTGAGATACTGTACACTGAAATTTGCACATGACCCTTGGAGGCATGCGGGCTTCGCATGAACTGGTTTCTGGGTGGGGCTTCTTTGCCACCCATTCGAAGAGGCACTAAAGTTGCATTCTCCTTATGGTGGCTGCATGGGCAGGGAGTGAACCTATTTAAGGCAGCTCCATCAAGCTCCACGCCTCTTGCCTCAGCAGCCTGGTGCTGACAAGCATGACCCTAAAAAGAGGCACAAGACCCGGGAAGGTGTTAATAGGGAAGTAGCTCAATTTGTTAATGCAGGTTTTGGGTCCATAATTAAACCCCATGACATTACTGTCCACAAGAGAGAGCTATTTCACCCTTGATGGGGTCCATTTGTCTGATATGGGCCTGGAGATTTTTCTCCATGATCTGCAAGAGGGCCTGTGGGCCAAGCTGATCAGCTTGCTGGGGTAAAGAGACCCCACCTTAGTGTGGCGGGTAGCGTAAGTGGTATATTGATTATGTTAAGCCCCTCCTTTAGATGGCACCTTTAAGGTGCTTTGCAGACCTAATATAAAAACAATTAACAACACCAATTAGATAGGCATCAGCGACCCTTTAATGCCCTGTCAGGTAAAGGAGGGCTGCACTTGCCATAAGGAGATTTAGGAGGGGAGGCAACCTTAATTACTTTGGCAGCATCATCCCCTATGCAATCGGAATCTTCCTTAGGCCAGTGAGGGGCAGTTGCTTAATGACATCTACAGATGTTAACCACTTGTGCTATGTCACAGGTTCTCTTTAAGTTACAGTTAACGGTTCAGTTTTGAATATTGTTAATAAATTGTGTCCCATATTTAACCCAAACCCATTTCATGTCTAGTAAAAGGGCTTCTTAGCTTGGCATAATATATTTGTGGAGGTAGCATGTGGTTATTTGCCTTCAAGTTGGAATAAACGTATAGTGATCCTAACAGGGCTTTCAAGGTAAGGGAAATAATTTAAGGGTCAATTTACAAACATATATTGAGTTTCCATGGATAAATGTGGATTCAAATTCTGAGTCCTAAGACATTATTCTATTCATTACACTACATTGAATATCGTAGAGGTAATATAGGAACTCACTATACTCTCTCTCTTTTCTCTCTCTCTCTGCGTTATCTCTCTCTCACACACACACGCACACACACACACACACACACACACACACACACACACACACACACACAGAGAGAGAGAGAGAGAGAGAGAGAGAGAGAGAGAGAGAGAGAGAGAGAGAGAGAGAGAGAGAAATTGGCATTTTTGCTATTATTACACAAGGGTCCAATTCCTATGATATCACAAGCACCCACTCCACATTACATGACAAGAGCCTGACACATTTCATAAAATGGAAAGCGGTTTACTGGACAATATATGCCTGAATGAATTACAGTCTACTAGATTGCTAACAGTTCAGTAATTTCTCATGAAGGAGAAGAGGAGGTGGTGGTAGTAGAGGAGAAAGCATGATGTCCTAAATGCCTTTATTTGGCACAGAGCATGAGTGGGATTGTGCTTGTTGACCTTAAGCATCTCTATATGGGTCAAACTGTAAAACTACTTCCATGGGAAGAGACC
The DNA here is from genome assembly GCA_029282475.1 of Phrynocephalus forsythii. NCBI lineage: Eukaryota > Metazoa > Chordata > Lepidosauria > Squamata > Agamidae > Phrynocephalus > Phrynocephalus forsythii. The sequence goes on along the minus strand of JAPFRF010000008.1, from coordinate 42,832,457 downwards.
AGTGTTATCACAACTTGCGAGTGAGAACCAATCTATATTAATGATAGACAAGGATACTTCCATACGAACCTACCCGGTGATTAAGATCGAGCCGGGGGGGGGGGCTTTTGAAAGAGCCATCCCTCAAGGAGGTGAGAGGGATGGCTTGTAGACAAGGGAAGCTCCGATCCCCACCCCGTTGGGGGAGGGGCGCGTTTGCCTCCCCAGCCCCGGTTTGGGCGCACTATCTTCGCGCCCATCCGGGTTCTGTTGCCCGGGACGGAGCCTATAAGAGGGCTCCCGTCCCTCGCCGCCATTTTGTCAGCGGCGAGAATTTTGGCTGCTGGGACGTGCGGTTTTTCCGCTCAGCCGGTTCCCTCCCTCCCCTTGGGGCTTTTTTACCTCTTCCAGGGGAGGGTTCCCGGCTCCGTCCCTGCAGCCGAGCATCGGGGCTCTCTCGGCGAGCCCGGCTGGCGGTGAACCGCCCGCGAGCGGCTGCAGCGGCGGCGGAGGCTCCTGGCCTCTCCACGCGCCGGCTGGTCTTTCCCCTGCTTGACTGGCCGCCCTACAGCTGATTCCCTGGATCGGAGCCCTGATAAGGGCTCAGGCAGCCGGCGCTTGCAGTTCTGCGCTCCGGCTTGCCTCTCTTTTTGCCGCCCGCCTGCCAGCTGGGCTTTCTGCTCGGAGCCCTGATAAGGGCTCCAGCTGTAGGAGCGGCTTCGGCGGCGGCGGCGGCGAGGTTTGCGGCCTCGCAGCGCGCGGCCCGGGACGCTTTGGCAGGCCGTCTGCCAGGTGGGTTTTTCTTTGATCGGAGCCCTGATAAGGGCTCCCGCGGCTGCGCGGCGGCCGCCAGCCACCTGTTTTTGTTTGTTTGTTTGTTTGTTTGTTATCGGAGCCCTGATAGGGACTCCGGCGGCAGGTGCGGCGGCGGTGGCAGCGAGGTTTTTGGCCTTGCTGCCTGCGGCCCCCGGGCTTTGTAAGGCCGCCGGTCACCTGTTTTCCCTTGATCGGAGCCCTGATAAGGGCTCCAGCGGCGGCAGCGGCGAGGTTGGCCGCCGGCCGCCTGTTTGTCTTCGATCGGAGCTCTGATATGGGCTCCGGCGGCAGGCGCGGCTGTGGCGGTGGCAGCGAGGTTTTCGGCCTTGCTGCTGGCGGGCCAGCGCCCTTGACAGGCAGCCCGTCAGCTGTCTTCACTCATCGGAGCCCTGCTTAGGGCTCCGGGAGCGGGGGTGGCTTTGGCGTCAGCGGCGCGAGAGGTTCGCGAGGCGGTGGCAGCGGCGGCGGCGGTTGGACTACATTCGCCTGCGGCCTGGTTTACATGGGTCACCTGGTTTGCTCTGGGGCCTGGGAAAGGGGGAGTTTAGGGGGCGGGTTAGCTAGGGCCCTGGGCGGGGGGTGCTTGGTTTCCAGGTGGGTGGGATAGGCAGGAGGTAGGGACGGTTCCCGGAGCATGCGAAGGGTTTTGTCATCGTGGCCCACCCGGCTGGGTGCGTCCGGGCCGCAAGCTTTGCTCTTCACCGTCGAGGGCTGTCTCCTCGTCATTTGGAGGCTTGCCGCCTCGCTGTGCTGGGGCCGGTTTACCCGGCTTTCAGGCCGCCCGCCAGTCCTTGGGCTGCTGCGGCCAGCCTTTGTGGCCCGCGGGGCGGCTCCTCCTGGCCGGGCACCTGGTAGCGGGGTGGCGGTCGCCATTTTGGGTGTGCCAGTGGCGCCATTTTGCGCTTCCCTGTCCGGCAGCGCCTTGGGCTTCCCTCAGTGGTTGGTGTCCTGGGGTTTTGGAGCCTGCCTGTCTTGGTTGGCTCCATCCGCATAGTTTCTCTTAAATAGGACTAAGCAGTACATGCACGTTTGGTAGTCTATTATAGCGCTTTGGGTTACAAACATAAGAACGTTGAACTGCCACGCTGGATCGGGCCAATGGCCCATCTAGTCCAGCTTCTTGTGTCTCGCGGTGGCCCCATTGGATGCATATGGGAGCCCATGAGACTGGATGTTTGTCTCCTGGTACAATTCTCTTGCATCTGGACTTTGCGGTGCCCTGGTTCTTAATCGGGAGATTGCATATCTCCACCATGGTTCGTGACCTTCGTTGGACTTTTTCTCCAGGAATCTGTCCAGTCCGTTTTTTACGGCTGCTGGGCCAGATGCCATCGACACATCCTGTGGCATGGTGTTCCTTAGACTGGAAACGTGCTGGGTAGAGGACATTTTCCTTTTCAGTTCTTGCTCTCCCAGCCCTCAATTTGGGGGTGTGTCCTTTGGTCCTGGTTTTTTCAGAGCGGGGGTTGTACAAGTGGCCCACATGTTTTGACCTTTCCTCATGGGGGAGGTGACACAGTCCAGTGGTCCTCGTGGTCGCTTTCTTCTGCACCTTTTCCAGTTCCATTGCGTCTTTCTTGAGATGCGGTGCTCGGAATTTTACACAATACTCTAGGTGAGCGGATGGCTACTACGCTCCAAGGTCCGTCTGTGGCCGCTCAGCTTCAGCAGACGCCCCCCCCTTTATGGGTCGTACCCTGCGGGTGCCTTACCTGCTGTCGGATGGGCCGGCGAAGGACCCAGGCAGGTCACCTCAAGGGCGCAGATGGCCAGGGCCTGACCTTTGATCTTTCTTTTGCTGGTCGTGATGGCCCGGCAGCTCAGGCATCATCCTCTGGGACCTTGGCACCGGCAGTTGTGTCTCCAAAGGACTCGCCAGTGGGTGACGAGTGCCTGCCCCTGGGGATCACCTGTCGCCAGTGACCATTGGAATAATCCTCAGTGGTTGCTATGTCGTGGTATTTGACCTGTCGAACTGGGACATTGACAGGGAGTCTTCTAGGAGGCTCGATAGGATAGGGCGAGAGACACTTCGCAAACGTTAGTCAGTAAAATGCTCGACCACTGACTCCCACCATTTTTTATCTATGCGGGAATCATTCTCAGGGTTTGGGGTTTCTGTATTCTTGCTCTGGGACCCAGGGAGGCTCGGCTGGCCAAGAATTTCGAATTGGTCAAGGGCTTTTAGGGAGTAGTTAGGGACGATTGCTAAAGAGGTGGCTGAGGGGCGGGTCTTGGGCCCATTCCCTCACCCGCCTACTTCCCACTTCCGTGCATCGCCCCTCGACATTGTGGCGAAGATGAACCCGGATGAATACAGGCTTATCCATCACCTGTCCTCCCGGAGGGATCATCAATCAATGATATCATCCCCCATTGGTGGTGTATGATTAGGTACACGTCCCTTGATGCTGCCATTGCTATGATTAAGACCTGTGGTTCTGGCGCAGAGACAGGTAAGAGTGATATTAAATCCGCATTCAGGCGGTTACTTGTTTTCCAGGGTGATTTCGAATTGTTGGGGTTTTTCCCTGGAGGGTCAGTTTTACGTTGGCTGGGCACCCCCTTTTGGCTGCTCCATTTCGTGTGCAGCCTTTGAGTCCTTCAGTTCCTTTTTGGAGTGGGCCTTGGTGGATAGGACAGGCAGCCATCGGGTAGTCCTACTTTGAGGACTTCCTGTTTCGCGGTCCTGCCAGCTCGGGCCCTTGTGCCTTTCTTATGGCGGAGTTTGTCCGCCTGGCAGCCGAGTTGGGTGTTCCTTTGGCCTGGGAGAAGACTGAAGGCCCTTCTACCTGCCTTACATATTTCGGCATTGAGTTGGATACCGTACAGCTGTCCGGCAGGTTACTGGAGGCCAAACTCAGGGATCTTCGGGTCCTCTTACATGGCCTTATGGGCAAGTGCTAGGCTTCCCTCGGAGAGCTTCAGGTGGTCATGGGCCATCTTAATTGTGCCTGTAGGGTGATTGCACCTGGCAGGGCATTTGTCCAGTGGCTCTGTGATGCAACGGCCAGACTGTTTAAGCCTCATCACCGTAGTATGGCGCTCTGACCCTTAAATGTTTGACCTTAATATAGTATTTCAGGCTTGCCATGTGCCAGGGGTCAGGAATGAGATGGCCGATGCCCTCTTATGTCAGCAGATGGAGCGCCTTCGGCTGCTGGCCCATCTGGCATCTCCCGCTTTTGTGATCCTCCCCGATGAGGTATGGTCCCTTGGCGGATGGTAGCCCATCGAGCTATAACACTTGCACTCGCCCTTAGGACGCGGTGGGCCTATGCGGCCGCCTGCACTAAATATTCCCTATTTTGTGCCCAGGAAAGGTTTACTTCTTTGTGGCCTGCCACTCCAGACCAGCTAACCCAATTTGCAGTCTACCTGCATTTTATGGGCTTGGCCCCTCAGACTCTCCTGGGCAGATTGTCTGCGCTTGCATTGTATGCCACGGCTCGGCGCTTTGAGCACCCATCTGTTGATTTTCTCCTTCAGTAGATGCTGGATGGCTGGTCTAAGGAGCGGGGGAGAACCAAGAATACGAGTGCCCCGTTTACTCCTGAGATTTTGGCTCGGCTTACCGAGCAGTGGCCGGCAGTTTGTAGGGTCTCCTTCGAGGCGGCTCTTTTTCGGGCTGCTGCCCTGGTTGCTTTTCTTTGCCTTCCTCCACATCTGCGAGTTTGCTGGCATCTTCCAGGTTTGATGTGTCGTACACGGCCCTCCTCCTGTCAGACCTCAGTTTATTGCCAGATGGCATTTTATTGTGTGTTCAGTGGTCCAAACTGACCGGTGGGCCAGGGGTCAGCAGATAATTTGGTCCCTTGCCATCTTCCAGCGATATGCTCTTTTCGCGCTCTGAGCGCTTATCTTGCCCTGCGGGGTAAGGCTCCTGGGGTATTTGTTTTCTCACCAGGATGGGACCCCTCTTTCTCGTTACCAATTTTGGACCGTTACTGTTGCGGCCCTTGACAGGGCCGGTATTGTGAGTGCATTTTGGCTCCCATCCATTCAGAATCGAGGCAGCCTCCACGGCAGCAGCCCTGGGCTATGGTGTGGAGGACATCCAGCGTATTGGACGTTGGAGGTCCCTGAAGTTTCATGTTTATGTGCGGCCGTTGCCGAAATGTTAACTGTGGCCCGAGAGTTTTAATCTGTCTATCGTTCCAGGACCTGTTACGAAGACACGAGCCAGGGTGGTCGTCTTCGGCTATAGCCTTGTCTTCTGGGCAGCCGTGTATGCTGCATCTTCCCAGCGGGGCCGAGATGTGGGCCTGGGCGCGTGTGCCACCATCGACTGTTTGGGCCGAACGTTTTAATCTTTCTATCGTTCTAGGACCTGTTGTGAAGACAAGAGCTAGGGTGGTCATCTGCGGCCATAGCCTTGTCTTTTGGGCAGCCGTGTATGCTGCATCTTCCCAGTGGGGCCGAGATGTGGGCCTGGGCGCGTGTGCCACCATCGACTGGTTGGGCCTCAGGGGCATGTGATGGGCCGAGTTCGCAGCTGGACATGCCGTCTTTCCCTGCATAACCCTCCGGATGTCTTGTTGCTGCACTTCGGTGGCAATGACCTGGATCGAGCGCATGGCGCTGTTTTCCTCCTCAAGATCCTGCGGGACTTGAGTGAAATTTTGTTTTATTTCCCCGGCACTCGCATCTTGTGGTCCGCGTTGATTCCACGCCTTGCGTGGCGGTCAGCCCATGACCCCCCCCTTTTGATTAATAACGACCTTCGTTGGGTCAATTGCGAGGTTGCCTGTTTTCTTCGGCATGGTGCCGGGTCTGTTATATTCCACCCTGATATTTCTGAATGTACCCCCCGTCTCTATAGGAAGGATGGAGTTCACCTATCTACCCCGGGCCTGGATATTTTTCTGTCTGACCTGCAAGGGGGCCTGAGGGCCGAGTTGCTCGGCATGTTGGGGTAAGAGCCCTAGTCTCTTATGGTGGCGGGTAGTGCAGCTGGTAACCGTATTTTAGTGGAGAGCTAATTTGACGCCATTACGGCGCTTCACAGCCCTCGTTATCAGTCTATCCACATTGGCTATGTCAGCGGACAAATTAAGCTATTTATGACTGGAGGCCTCCCGAGGGCTGTGCTGAGCTCCAGAGTTAACTCGTTTGCCTAATTGAATACAGAGCTCCTTGGCTGTGGAATTTCATTCCACCCTATTACCAGCTTGCACTACGGCGTCAGGTCCCCTTCAGTGATCCTGACTTTATCAGTTAAGAAGTTGAAGAGTTATTAATAAAGTTGTGGCCCGTTTGTACCAAACCGGAAGTTGTCTCGCCTCTTTATTTCGGGGCTTGGGGGCAAGGGAAGCTCCGATCCCCACCCCGTTGGGGGAGGGGCGCGTTTGCCTCCCCAGCCCCGGTTTGGGCGCACTATCTTCGCGCCCATCCGGGTTCTGTTGCCCGGGGACGGGAGCCTATAAGAGGGCTCCCGTCCCTCACCGCCATTTTGTCAGCGGCGAGAATTTTGCCCCCCCCTCCCCCCCTTATGGTTGGAGAATGAGTATAACTGGTCGCCTTTTGGGGCCGGATGGGAATTTTTGGTGGTTACTCTGATTGGCCGTGAGTAGCCATGCGCGCCATCCCATCCCATTCTCTTCACCGCGGGGCGGGCTCCCTTCTTATTGGCCACTAACTTGGCGGGTAGTGCAGCTGGTAACCGTATTTTAGTGGAGAGCTAATTTGACGCCATTACGGCGCTTCACAGCCCTCGTTATCAGTCTATCCACATTGGCTATGTCAGCGGACAAATTAAGCTATTTATGACTGGAGGCCTCCCGAGGGCTGTGCTGAGCTCCAGAGTTAACTCGTTTGCCTAATTGAATACAGAGCTCCTTGGCTGTGGAATTTCATTCCACCCTATTACCAGCTTGCACTACGGCGTCAGGTCCCCTTCAGTGATCCTGACTTTATCAGTTAAGAAGTTGAAGAGTTATTAATAAAGTTGTGGCCCGTTTGTACCAAACCGGAAGTTGTCTCGCCTCTTTATTTCGGGGCTTGGGGGCAAAGGGCCTTCTCGGCAGCTGCTCCCAAGTTATGGAATGGCCTCCCTATTGAGATCCGCCTGGCGCCAACACTGATTACATTTCGGCGCCAGGTAAAAACCTTCCTGTTCCAGAAGGTTTTTAATTGATACAATATAGATTGTGGGTCCGCTGATGACAATTTTAGGATGATGATTTTAAAGAAGGTTTTTATTACTGTTTGATGATTTATTGATATTTTATTTATAACTATTTTAAATTGTTTTAATTCTTTGATTGTAAGCCGCCCAGAGACCTTTGGGTAGTGGGCGGCATATAAGTTGAATAAATAAATAAATAAATAAATAAATAAATAAATAAATAAATAAATAAATAAATAAATAATAAGGATTTATGGCTTGATAAACCATTACATAAACAGCATGCCAGTTACAGTAGGCCATTTTCAAGTTGGAACTGAGGGATACATATGCACAATCCATGTTTATTGGCACTAGATATTATCAGAAAATAATTATGGTTCTAGTGGCAATAATACACACACAGAGATATAAATCTAAAAAAAAAACAATTCATCATATGATAAATCTTCAAGTAGAACAACAGATTATATATGCAGGCATAACTAAATTGGAAAGATATTTTTATGGCAGTTGGCTAAATCTTGTGGATTATTTGCAATTTTTGCTCCATTTTGTAAATCCACCAGATTAAGAAAATGAAACTAAATCAAGCAAGTTATCATAGATTAAACAGTTAATTTGAATAAGTTGTATATTCCTCCAAATAAACAACAAAGAGGGCCAGCAGTAAACAATCTCAGAAGTACAGAAATTACAACATTTGCAAAGTACATTTACATTAAGATGAGAGGTTAATCAAATTTGAAATCAAGCTCAAAAGGACTTTTGGTAAGCCCCATATACCAATTCACTTCAAACCCACAAACACTAGGCAAGGAGTCATCCACCCCCCCACCCTCCCAAAAAAATCAGACATCAAGACACAAGAGGAGCAATATATTCTATGTGGCCAAACACAATGAGGAGTGTTCAGAGCTCTACATTGGAGAAACAGGAGGAGCAACAGCATAGTACCTTCTTTTGAAGGAGAAAGGTCACCCATTCAATGATGAAGATGTATGCATCTTCAACAGAGAAGACAGGAAGTTCAAGAGAGATATCAGAGAGGCCATACATGTGTGTAGACATGGGCACGACTTGGTGAAATTCTCGTTTCCGTTTCCGTTTCTCGTTTCCGTTACGTAATGGAAACCTTAACGACAATTACTCCGCCAGAACTCGAACTCGAACCGACTAAAGAAAAATTGGGTCTGATTTGTCGTGGTCGTTCCTGGCATCGCAGCGATCACGCGATGCCAAGCGGCACAGGAAAAAAGTTTTAAAAATAAAAAAACCCAATTCCCGGCCAAAAAAGCAGGCGAAAATATGCCTGCCTCAGTGAGGGCACCTACCAGAAGGGTAGTTTCTGGGGGTGGTCCCCGGGCTCCCCCCTCTCCTGTCCTGGGCTGCGCGCATCCTCGTCATCTCGCCAACTCGCCATGCCATGCGGTGCGGGCGGGGGATCCAAATCGGGTGACCGCAGCATTTATTTTGAAATCGCGTGGTCCAAAAACACACCAAAGCACCACAGAAACATGCAAAAATAGCTATTTTAAAACTGCCTGAATTTTTTTAGTAGCAGCAGTGGGTTTTTCTTGCAACAAAACGTCTCCATTGATTTTATTTTATTTTATTTTATTTTTATTTTTTTACACCTGCGCAATGATGGGCTGGCCATGGGAGTGGACCATGCAAATTTTTGGAGCCATTCCACCAATTGCATGGCCACTTGGCCAGGTTTTGACCGAGACTTCTGGGATGTGCCAGTCAGGCATAAAAAGCCCACTATAAACCTAGCCCTAACCCTAACCCGAACCCTAACCCTAACCCATACGCCAGTACACTGTCCTTCTTAGTGGGTCAGAGGCACCCAGAGGTGCACCCCAGTAACTCACCCTAACCTTACCCATAACCCTAATCCTAGCCCTTGCGCTAACCCCTAACCAGTAAGCCAGATGTGTACTCGCATTGCACACTACAGCAAGTACACTTCCCTTCTTAGTGAGTCACAGGGCGTCCGTAGGGGTCCTCTCTCACTTCGTTCCCCAGCCCAAGTGCACCGCAGGCAGTGAGTCACAGAGGCACCTGAAAGAGAGGTGCCTCTGCCTGCTACTGCAACTGCAACTTAATGGTATGCATATCCAATTGGCTATGCATGCCATTTTTGTGAGGGCCAGAGGAGGCACCCACCCCAGAGAGGTGCCTCCAGGAGCCCGCTTTCCCTTCATGGCGGGCCAGAGGAGGCACTCACCCCAGAGAGGTGCCTCCAGGAGCCCCCCCCAAACCAGTACTAACGACAGACGAAAAAAATGACAAACGAAATGACAAATTTTTGAAAAAATTCACGAAAAACGGAAACAAGCCGAAACGGGCCGGCTCTGACACACAACAACTCAAAACGTAATTTTTCCTGGTCGTGCCCATGTCTACATGTGTGTGTAGAAAATCCCTCTATCGACAAGGGTGGAGGCTTAGGCCAGTGATGGTGAACCTTTAAGAGACCAAGTGCCCAAACTGCAATTCAAAACCCACCAATTTTTCACAAAGTGCCAATACAGGAATTTAACCTGAGTACAGGTGGTTGTGAAAGGACGATGGGTGCCCACAGAAAGAGCTCCAAGTGCCACCTTTGGCACCCGTGTCATAGGTTCGCCAACACAACCTATCTCCTATGTGTCATACTGCCCTTTCATCTATCCCCAGAAAAATCAGGACCACTTCAAATATCCACCAGGGACTCCACTGCTAGCAACCCATGCTTAATAGCTGTTGGAAGGGGTGGCAGAGGTGTAACTTTCATAAACCTGTGGCCATCTTATAAGCCTATTCAGATCAGGAGGAAAGCCAACCTGGAGTACAAATTTCAGGACTTTGTGGACTGTTAATTTTATATACTGCCTCCTTGACAGAATCTATAGGCCCCTTGAGCTGCCTGAATAGTCAACCCAGTAGTCACTATGTCATTCCCAGGTTACCTTGTCCTTCTGAAGGACAGTTGTTGGGGGAAAGAAGGAAGAAAATAGCAAATCCCTTTCATCTATCCCCAGAAAAATTCTGTTTGGATTCATTGCCCTTGATAAACTCAAAACAAACTGAACCAATTAACCACTGATTTTTTATGAACTTACTGGTTGTTTTTTTGTTCATGCCTATTTCTTGCAATAACTACAAGAAATTATTTTCCTTCCCTATCATTTAATATGAACATACTGTACATACTGGAGTGTTATCTATACTACAGTATATGATGAATACTTGCTCACAGTAAGTGAAGGAGTGCTGGAGAAATTCAGCTGTCATTTAAGCTTTAGATGAAGATACCATTAGAAGCCTTGGCAACAATGCTGAGATGGAAAAGGTGGCACTAGTCTTATAGTAACCATGAACCTCATATTTCATAAGCAACAGATGGTAGAGTCACACATTTATTACAGGTGCTTGTAAAGTGGGAATTCCAAATCTGCTTTCATGCATTAATAAGCTTTGGGCCATTTTACAGGCTGCTACACATTCTAGGAAAATATGTGAGTGTCTAACAGGAACAGGTTTGCTGACAAAACGTTATAGATCATCTAGATTTACTGACCAATGCAAGCAGGTGTGATTTTGTTTTACTGTAGTATTACATCTCTTTTGTTCTTCTAACAGTCATATTTTCCAAAATGGGCAGAATCTGTGCTAGTGTAGATTTTTGTGCAGGAAAATTGTTACCCCTCCCCATTAAATATTGTCGATAACCTCTCCCAAGAGAAATGGCTCATAGACTTCTTGCTGTGTTGAAAGGCTCCTATAAGGCCATTGAGTCCAACTTCCTATTCATTGCAAGAGTTCAGATCCTGTGCTTCTTTGTTATTGAGTCCCTCAATCACAAGAACTCCCACAATTGATGTGCCCTTCCTGACTAGACATGGGCACGACTTGGCAAAATTGTCGTTTCCGTTTTCGGATATCGTTTCCGTTATGTAACGGAAACGGTAACGACAATTAAGCTGTCAGAACTCGAACTCGAACCAGAAAAAGAAAAATTGGGTCTGATTTGTCGTTGTCGTTCCTGGCATCGCGCGGCGATCGCGCGATGCCAAGCGGCACAGAAAAAAGTTTTAGAAATAAAAAAAACCTGATTCCTGGCCAAAAAAGCAGGCAAAAATATGCCTGCCTGAGGGCACCTACCAGAGGGGTGGTTTCTGGGGGGGTCCCCAGCCTCCCCCCCTCCTGTCCTGGGCTGCTGGTACTGGGCTGGGAGGGGGTATCCTCGGCGTCTCCATTTGCCATGCGGTGCGGGGGGATCCAAAATGGAGTCTGCAATATATATTTTTTTGAAATCGTGGTCCAAAAATCCACCAAAGCACCACAGAAACATGCGAAAATTTGCTATTTTAAATGCTTGAATTTTTACAGTAGCAGCAGTGGGTTTTTTATAGTAATAAAAGGTTGCACTGATTTTATTTTATTTTATTTTCATTTTTATTTTTTTACACCTGCGCAATGATGGGCTGGCCATGGGATGGGACCATGCAAATTTTTGGACCCATTCTACCAATCGCATGGCCAGGTTTTGACTGACACTTCTTGATGTGCAAGAGGGCATAAAAAGGCGAGGCACTCCCAGAAGAGTCGCAGTCAGGGCTTGGATATGGGTGGGAGAGGGCTGTGTGCAGCTGGCTGCTGTGCTAGACTAGTTTCGATTTCGCGGAGCCTTTAGATTTCAGTTAGGCAGGCAGGGAGGGAATTGATTCAATTGAATTTTTAGGAAATAATAATAATTCCTTTCATTCTCTGTCTGCTGTGGGGAATAGCAACACAGTTTATTCTTTTTTATTCTCCTGCAGTTTGTTAGGATTTCTTTTCTGATAGTGCTTCAAAGGGGGGGAGGTTTGAGTGGGAGGGGAGGTGTGGATTTATTTTAAAAATTTCATTTGCTTGGTGGCAAGCCAAGGTCCTTTCATTCCCTGCCTGCAGCTCTGCTGTGGATGCACTGCCCACTTTGTTTGCAATAAAATTGCAATTGCTTTATTCAATGCAGTCTTGTGCAGCAAGTCAGTTTAAAGTGTTTTCCGCCTGCCATGGGTCATTGCGGGACCTGCACCCGCCGCCCGCGCGCCCATGTGCCAGCGCGCCCACCCCCCCCCTGCTGCTGCCACCGCCCGCCCATGCCCCACCACCACCCCGCCCGCTGCCTAGGGTGCAAAAACACCTAGTGCCACACGGGACGCCACTTGCTGGGACGTCAAATTGCGCAAAATCGCCACGGCGGTAACGACAAACGACAAACGACACGACGAAACAATAAATTTTTAAAAAATTTCATGAAAAACGGAAATGACCCGAAACGGACCCGTCCCGAAAAACGACAACTCAAAAAAAATTTCTGGTCGTGCCCATCTCTATTCCTGACAACTGTATAGGAAGAAGACGTGGGGTGGCAGTTTCTTTATACCAAAAGAGGGAACAAGAGAGCGGTCTGCATTCTCTGAAACTTTCCATCAAGCTCTAATACAGTGGCTAATGGGGAGAGGAGAATCCACCTTTTAGAGAAGTAATTGGGAAGAACTGTAGCACCTTTGCAGGGTCAAGGTTCAGAATATAGTGCAAAAAACATTATTTAACTACAATGCACAGTAGAGATGGTCACAAAATGAAAAATGAAGCATTGTTTTGTCATTATGTTACATAACAAATCATTTCATTATGAAACCAAATGGTAGGATGTGTTTCATACAAAACAAAATGAAAAACCAATTTTTCCTCTAGGAAAGAAATGAGTCATCCTAGAGGCACCAAAATAGCAGGGTAGCTTCTTTGGACTCTTCTCTGTAAGCCCCCCAAATTTGGAGAGGTCTGGTGTTCAGGGAGCTGAGTTATAAAACTTCAAAGGAGTCACCCTAGGAGAAAATCATTTCTAATTGAGTCAGAAAGCAGTTGTTTTCCTGACTCAATTAGAAATGATTTTCTCCTGGGGGACCCCCTTTGGAATTTAATAACTCAGCCCCCTGAACTCCAAACCTTTCCAAATTTGGGGATTTACAGAGAAGAGTCCGAGGAAGCTACCCTGCTATTTTGGTGCCTCTAGGACCTAGGGGACCATTAACAGAATGCTTTGTTTCATTTCTTTCCAAAAAATAATTTAAAAGTTTATTAATAACATAACAAAACAAAACTAACATACTGAAGAAATGAAACAAAACACTTCATTTTTTCATTTTGTGCGCATCTCTAAATGCACAGTTACAAAAAGGACTTGTCCCTTGCTTGTATAGCAGTTGACATGAAAGTAACAAACTGTATTTAAAAAAACCCTCTGAGTTTTATAAGCCTAGGAAAATGAACAGAGCTTTGGAACTTTTCATGTTAAGATAGTAGCATTTTGCAACAGGAAATAATATATATCTGCTTTCTTTTGATGTACAGAGATCTAAATCCTTATGAATACCAAGCCATTCTGTAACTGCTAACCTCTTATTAGGAACAGTAATCATGCTGAAACAGGGGAGAACTCAGTACGAAGAGCAGTCAAATTCAAGGTGTGATTATCTGCTTGAAAAGGTTGTGAATCCAGCAGGACTTCTATTTTCTTGCCAAAGAAAGCAGTTGGCAACAAAATCCCTGGTTGCTTTTTGTACACAGTGAGTTTAAACCAGAGGTGGCACTAGGGGATAGCAAGAAACAGTATATTAAAATAAGTACATAACACAGCTCTACCAGATTTTTTGCAGCTCTAATTTTTCTTCTATTAATTCAACAGTACATCTTTAAAGAATGACTGATCTAATGAAGATCAAAATTGGTCTTGAAATAGGAGATACTTAAATGTATGCATAATATCTTTGTGCCCATCAGCGTTTTTGCAAGTCTCACAAATTTCTTCATTCTTGATGAAAAAGACTATTTAGAATACAGACATGTACAAATAAGTAAAATCATGGTTTATTTTGATTTGTGGTTCATTGCAAGATCCCCAAGATCTTGGACTATTTGTGTATGGCAGGAGAGAAAGCCAAACACCTTACTTCTGCGTTATCTCCGATGTATTTTTGGCATCACCTGGCATGATAAGGTTCCAAATGGTGTAGTCCTGGAATGAGCTAGGATTTCTAGCATGTATAAATTATTGAAACATTGATGTCTATGCTGGCTTGGGCATGTCGTGAGAATGGCTGATGGCCAGATTCTAAAAGATTTTTTTGTATGCAGAATTAGTACAGGGAAAGTGCCCCAGAGGGAAACCACAGTGTGATATAAGTATATCTGAATCTGAAGGCCTTGGCAATGTACCTCAATAGATGGGAAACCTTGACCTCTGATAGTTCAGCCTGGAGGAAAAAGTTACAACATGGCCTTCTACAATTTGAAGGGACACTTGTTCAACAGGCTGAGGAAAAGAGGCAGTTTCAGAAACAACAAAATCTGAGGGCTAGGAAAAGGACAGACTATATCTGTCCTCAGGGTGGAAGGAATTTTCACTCTCAAATTGGCCTTTTCAGCCACACTAGATGATATTTTATGACTTCTATGTACAGCATGATACTATAGTATCTTGAGACTGAATGATGCCGATGATGATTAGTTGATGTATTACCAAAAATGAATTTATGATTTTTCTCACAAATTGAAGAATTGATTTGTAAATTCTTCTTTTACTTTCAGCCCCTATAAAATAGCCTCCTAGATACAAAAAATTGTACTCACCTCTCCAAACCTGACAAGTTTGATGAAATTTGGATTCTGGATATCTGAATTATGCACCCCAAAAAGTCCCCCAGGCAACTAGAAACACCAAATGTGCCTGGAAGCCTCACACGAGTCTCTTCTACAATACACCCCAATTTGGTGAAGATTGGGTTTCAGACATCTGAGCTATACACCTACAAAGTGAGCCCCCTAAGTAAGTGCCCTTTTGGAACTGGCTTGGGAAATCTGAATCTTCCCTAGATGGCTTGGGTCCAAGCTATCACGAGAAATATGTCTCCCTTTATGAGCTTGCCCAGGTGTTAAGATAATCACGAGAGGCTTTTCTCTCAGTCCTGGTAGAGACCCAGGAGAGCACCTCTCTGATTGAACTTAGTCTCTGGCACTCTCGGGCTTGTAAATGGGGTGTTATACCTTGTTGTTTGAAGTGGTTTTTGGTGTTGATTGTATGTACTATTTTTGAATATGGCATTTATTTGATTCTTCTAAATATTTGTATTCTTTCTGTTTTTATCATTTAAAATGTGCTTTAATTATGTAAACTACCTTGGGTCATTTTTAAAAGAGAAAGGTGGAGCAAATGTATTTTATATATATAAAGTGTATGAACTTTAAAATGCATGAGAATTGCTTTTTGGCTTGCTTTGTCATATTTGGGCACTCCCAAATAATTTAATTATTTTAATGGGAATATTGGCATTGGGAACTTAGGGCTTCCCTCAATTTTTTTAATAATTTGAAAGTGTGGAGTAACCAAAAGTCATAGATTTTCATTTAGGTATCCAGGCAATGGAATCCAAGTATGTGGCTTTTATGTCTGTGTACAAAATCTTCAGGCATAGTTTTCGTTCTGAACCTCTTTGTCTGATATGGCAGGACAACATGATCCTCCCTATGATAAGAACAGCTCTGACTGATCAATGTGGGCAGAGCAAATGGAAGAGGACTTTGTTTCCATTTTAAATGACATTTAGCCACATTCAGAGATTTCTTCATATTCAAGGTGGAAAGAGCTTCAGATATTAATTCAAAGTAAAAGTAATAGACTCTTCCATTGCTATTGAATATGGTTTAAGCTATCATTTGCAGTGAATGTCTAGAAAGTAGAAAAGTCCCATGCATATCCACTGACTAAAGTCACACACCACCCTCCTGTCTTTAAATTCAGAAACCAGGGTTTCCAATTACAGTTTTATTGACCTTGAGCAGCTGTTTGATCCAGATGTCTTTGTTAGCAGATTACTGCAATGTGCCATGCATCAAACTCTTCTTATGACCAGCCACCTGGGTCAGAATAGTGATGTGCAACACAGAGAAGTTTGCTTATTAAATCAACATATATTGAAATCACATGTTCACAGTGCTATGTTACTCATGTTTGCACCTAAATTAATAATATAAACAGATCACAATACTTTATGTAGACTCTTTACTTTAAGTCATACTGTGTGGCATTCCTAGGACAAAAAAGAAAGAGTTTAGGCTATTCTTAACTTATTACACTCTAAGCTGCTTATGTTCACAGGCTACTACAGGTTTAAATCCTAGCTTGTAGCTATACTTTTGATGTGATTGTTATATATTCATATTATTCATGATCTTGTTATGTGCTCTCCATTCTTAATTTGATGATATTATATGGACTAGAGACTTCCAAAAGATCCTACCATTAACAGCCTAGCTTCTGCAATTTGAAGACCATTAATCCATTTTATATTTGCTTTCCCCCTCTTTCTTCATCTTCCCCCCAACATTATTGCCTTTTCCAGTGGTTTTCCTATTACTTGCTCTAAATGCAATAGACCCAGATTTTGCCACTTTTACTTCATATACTTGCTGTACATTGGATAGACGTAAGAATGATTATGTGATCTTGACCTTTGCCTTGTACAGAGACACATCAATGGTTCATCTAGTTCAATATGGCCTATGTAGTCTTTCCCAGATTGACCTTGGGAATGTTTGCAAGCACATCATGTATCTTTTTACTGAGCTCCTGTCTTTCCTCTTTTTTGTATCTTTTGGGAACCTTTCCAGACCAAAGGTTTAATTGTAGAAAAGGTTTGTGATACTTACACAATCTTTTGGAGGAATAACGTAATGGTGGGGAGGGAGGGATGTGTGTGGTGTGTTGTTACATTTGTAACTCACTCTTTGTGGTCCCATGTCCATGGAGTTTTCTTGGCAGGAATACTGGAGTGGCTTGCCAGTTCCTACTCCAGGTGCCTACAACACCTGGTGTTCTCTGGTGGTTGCCCATCGAAGTACTAACCAGGGCCGACCCTGCTTAGCTTCCAAAATCAGGCAAGATTGGATGTAAAAAGAAATTTGATAGAAAGGGAGGCAATACTGAGAACAGCAGAAGGATAACAAAATGCAATGAACTCAATCATAGATTTGCAATGAACTCAATCATAGATTTGAACCATCTATCTGATCAAAACTGTGTACACTTTCTAAGGAGTAAACACCACTGAAGGCTTACTAGGGTTTACTAGAACAGGTGCAAAGAATCTGTGGGTACATGCTAGGTGCATGTGGGTTGGCAAAGTGTAGCCTGCATAATTAAATTGTAAACCACCCAGAAAGTACTTTAAGTGCTGTTGGGTGGTATATAAGCATCACAGTTTGCTTTGCTTTTTTTGCATCCTAGGACCATGTGCAAAACAGTGGTACCTTGTATAACGTAATTAATTCATTCCAAATGAAATTATGTTATACAAATTATCCATTGTACAAATTGTGATTTCCCCCAGGAATGCATTGAAAATGGATTTAATCCATTCCAATGCATAGCCAAGACTAATGAGGTTACCGGAGAGGATGAGCTGTTGCAGGAGCCAGTGTGGATCATCCTCTTCGTCATTGTCGTCACCCGCAGACAGCAAGGGGTGAGGATGATGGTGGTGGTGGTGGTGGTGGTAGTGCTGCCGCTTCTTTCGCCCCACCCGGGCCGCACAGCTGCTTGGCCACCTGATGGCTGCTTCTGGGTGCGTCCCTCATGGGTGTTGGCAGTGGGGGAGCTGGCAGCAGCAGCAGCAGCGATGGATGGGGAGACGAGTGTGGTGGCCCTGATGACGGGCCCACTCAGCAGAGATATGGCAGCGCACTCCAGCAACAAGAACTGCTCACCATCTGGCTGCCAACAAGATTGGTGGATGCGCCCCTGAGTGCTGGGGCCAGTGGCGTGCCCAGCTTCAGGTGCAGCGAGTGTCTCCACCACCATGTGCGCCGTCGGTTGGCCAGTGGCTGCTTCCTTTCTTGCTGTTATTTTTCCCCTGCCGTCCCTCCCATTTGCATGCCTGCCGTGCTCTGCGAGGGTGTTGTGCACGTCCAAAGAAGCCTTTTGTGTCTGGGCTCGGCGCTGCTCACCCTCAAAGGCTGGAGCGAGTGAACGCCACCTCAGCTTGTGCAAAAAGGGCTCTGTTTTTGTTTTGGTGCTTATGCGGGGTGGGGGGTGGGGTGGGCTCGAGAGTTCCCCCTCTTGTTTCCACGGCGGTGGTGGTACAGTGAACGACGTGAAAGTGGGGGCAGCGAAGCCAGTTGTCTGGACTGGGAGCAGAGGTGATGTCGACGTGTGCATGCTTGAAATTTGAATTCTGCAAACTTTTTACGTTGTACATATTTTACATTATACAAACCCTACGTTATATGAGGTACCACTGTATATGGCTGGCACATTGTGTTTAGCTTAGCTGTGAGTCTCTACATGGGGAGCCGACTATACAAACCACTCTTCCTTAAAGCATATGATGAAATGAAGATTTAGGCCATCTCCTGGCACTTCCTTTTGACTTGTTTTAATAAGATCAACCCCAGCTCAGCTGGGTTGCTTGTGTTCTTGCTTCTTCAATCTTTTCTGCACCCACCAAGGATTTTTTGTATTTTCTGCAAGGCAAAGATATGTCATGCTGTGACGAAGGGGAAGGGAACCTGCAAATGAGCAGTTTCTCAGTGCCAATGCATGGAAATGTGTTCCTTTAATGTTTCTCCCACTCTAGCTCCTCTTGTCTTCTTCATTATTTGTTTAAGGAAATTTCAATGTACTGTACTATAAGTCGGAACTACACCTTTTTTAAGCAATCCAGATCTTACATATGCTAATAGTATGGTTTAAATCATTATTGCATGTAATATTTTCCAAAGGAGTCTATTCCATTTACTAAAACCACAACACATGCACACGAATAACGTTAAGAGCTTGAAACCAACCTGCAAAATTAAAGATACTCCAACCTGAGCTGAAGGGTGACTTTTTACTGCAATATAGATCATTTTATCTTTGCTGCATTAGAAGGGCTTCACTCCTATTTGTTGCTAATCAGGCTGAAAACCTTGCTTCGCTGCAAGTCGATCATTTCAGTCCGCACGCTCCTCCTTTTTGGCTGCGATGCCACCCCGACCACGCCCCCTTTACCGTGCTCCAAGCGGGGTGAGTGGTTCCCCTGCCAGCGGCTGGGAATCTTTTCGCTTCGCATCTCGCTTCACTCCCAACGTGACGTGTGGTCTCGGGTTTTGGCTTTTATTTCAAGTTTTTTTAAAAAATATTCAAACAGGGATATCGATGCATTGCTATATCGAATCGAAAGCGGTTTTGGCGGCGGCAGTGGGAGCAGGAGGAGCCGCTGCCGCCTCACCCGGCCAGAGCAGGGCACCCGGGGCAGGCAGTGTGCAAGCGGCGGAGGGCGGGCGGCTGTGCCATGGGGGCTCCCCCCGAGTAGTGGCGGCGGCGGCGGCGGCGGGGCTGCCAATGATGCCAGGAAACAGTTGAAATCAGTAGAGCCATTGCAACTGACAGTCCAGCATCAGTGCATTTTGTCGGAAGGCGGATGGGAAATAAGGAACGTTGAAAAGTGGCATGCGAAAAGGAGCACGTGAGGTTGTGCTCGAATCGGTCCTAAAACTGCAGCTCGTGAGTACTGAGAAACAGGGGCGGGAGTGAAGCGAGAACACGTGACCGCCACGTGACCGCCTCCGAATTCACAGCGAAGGCAAGGTCGGTTCGAAGCGAGGCACTTCGTGAAGTAACGGCCTTAATTGCAGCAGGACTTACTTAAACCTGAGATAGTGTTTTCCAAGTGAGAGACAGCATCACTGCACAGTGGAAGGAAACTCTTTCCAAAGTAAATTAAAAGGTACTTTTGATGAATGGAGGCTTTTCTGCCTTGTTTCCATTAGCTGGGAACCAGGTTGTTTTCATATTGAGCTGGTGTTGTGCTCCTTATGCCACCTTCTGCATGTATCCCTTTTTAGTTAATTCTATATTTGTCAGTGCTCCAGATGGAGCACTCTGACATAAATGTCTGCATATTTCTTGCTCTAATATTACCCAAATATATAATCTTACAAGTTTTATTTCTATTAAAAATATCTTGCGAGCACTGCCTTTTATGTACGGCACATGATAGGAACTAAGAGAAAGGTGGCTTGCAACTCTTCTAGGACGTACTTGAAACTGTGCTGAACATTTTCCTCACAGCACCAAAACTTACCCAATGGTGCTTCTGGAGAATAGATAAACATTTTGATCAGTTGGGTGGTGGGGAAAGGTGAGTCACTCTTGAGTTTCTTTAATAACTTTCTTGAAAAGTTGGAAAAAGTTACAAGTGATTGCTGTTATCAAAGGTGGCAAAGAAGATCTAGATCCTATATAAAAATTTAGGCATATCTTACTACTTTCTCGCCTTTATAAGGTGCCAGAAAGAACTATTCTGAATTGCCTAATGGTGTAATTAAACGGCTCCGCATTCTCCAACAGGCCAGTTTTAGACCTGGAAATAACCGTACAGCATAAAGTCTATATTTAAGTTGATATTTAACACAACATATTTAGGATAGTCTTGATAATGGAGGAACTTTTCTTGATATCTTGGCTGCCTTTGATGCTACTCATAATCAGATATCACTGCAAAAAATCTATAATCTAACCAAGGATTGTAAACTAACTATACACAGTATTATAATAAAAATTGAGATGAGCATAAACCACCAGTTTGACAGTTCATGCCAGTTTGTTTATATCAGCTGAAAACCCTGCTTCCTCCAGTGAGTGCCCGCTCAGTGATAGTAGCCTGGATTCCCTGCCCTGTCTTCTCCAGGTGCTGCTTCTGAGTGGGTGTCTGCCAAAAGAGACGGGGCTTTGAAGAATCAAAATACTTTTTGGTCAATAAATGAATTAGCACAAACTGCCAGACATTTCCAAGTATAAACTCTTTTTGGCAAAATCAGTTTTCTTGTTTATTTCCAAGGACAACACAACTAATCAATGACTAAAACGAATGGTCTATCTCAGGGTAGCATACAGACTCCTGTTATAGTTAATATCTACACCAAAGATGAGCCATGTTCTTGGGGTACCAAAAGTTTTATTTAGGCCAACAGTCTCATACTGGCTGCATAGTCAGACAGTTTTATGACTTTAAAATAGGGATGGGCAGGAAATGAAAAAATGAAATGCTATTTTGTCATTTCGTTATGGAAGAAAACGAAATGGAATGGAATGAACAAGGAAGCAGCATTTCGTTATACACTAAATGAAACAGTAATTTTTCCATCAAAATGAACCATTTTGTTCCATCATTTTCAGGCTCCTGCTGATCTGTCAATGGCTGGAGGCCTTTAAACCTGGCCCAGTTGGTACCAGAGGGTCCCCCTGGTAAGGACTGGGGCAGGTTTAAAGGGCTCCAGCCATTGACAGCTTGGCAGGAGCCCTTTAAAAAGGGCTCCCGGAGTCCTGGGCACCCAAATCTGGTGCCTCTAGCACCCAGGGGATCCATTTTGTTTCATTTCATTTCATTTCATACAATTTAAAAAAATTCATAAGAAACGAAACAAAACAAAACAAAACAGGGGTGAACACGAAATGAAATGAGATGAAACATTATTTTTCTGTTTCATGCCCATCTCTACTTTAGAACATATTTTAGCACATCTCTACTTTAGTACATCTTTTGCACTATAAGAATTACGGTGCATATCATGACAGAAACCAACTTAAATTCAATCCTGCAGGCTCAAATATGTATCTTAGAGAAATAAGCAGACATCTGTGCTTCCCTCTTTCTCAGCATGGACATCTATAGCACTCTGCAAAAGCTGTGCAATTATTACTGGATGCCTGGAGCCAATCCCTATTGATAAAATAGGTTACCTAGCAGGAACTGCACCCTATGCCATAAGAAGAGAAATAGAAGCTGACAGTAAAAGACTCAAAAGCATCTACATAAACTGTGCGTCCAATCTTGGTCTATCATACTGTCCCTATCATACTAAAATCAAGGAAAGACAGTGAGTGTTTGGTGGCATCTGAGGATCTTGAAGGAACAGCAAAGGATGCTAAGATCATGACATTCTCTTAAAAGGAATGTGCCTCTTAGAAAATATGGTCTCTGGCTACTTGGACAAAGGTGTTCCTTGGAAATCGCTGAACAAGCTATGGGCTGGAGTTGGCAGAGCAAAGTAAACCAAAGAATATGGATCATACGAGCAACCCAGTCCTTGGTAAGTGTGGAGAACAGGCAGATTTACATCTAAGTCAGCATGCCCCATGCCCTTCACCATATACCAGGGTATGATGTTAGCAGCCTCATACGTTCTTAATGTTTCCCATTATAGTGTGAACATTATCTGATGCATCTGTGAAGATTCCCAGTCATCCAGGTGGTGTTATCTGGAAGTTGAGTCATGGCAATTGGACTTCTTTTCTTGAGAGATTGAAACATTTTGATCTCTCAAGAAAAGATGTCCAGTTGCCATGACTCAACTTCCAGATCATCTGATGTATTTATTCATAGTACTGGGATGATTCTGATATAAACAAAGAATGAAGAAGTATTAAAAAAAAACCTCATCTGAAATTTCACAGAATGTCTTGCAGCTTCTTCAACTGGCCATATTTAAATCTGGAAGGCCTAAGAGACTGTGTACTGAAATATCAAGAGTGCATGTTTTAAGATATTACAAATGTTTTTATACATCCACATGACCTCATGCACAAATCCAATATGCATGCATATACCCTCAGTTTATATAAATATGTTTAACTGAAGGTACTGGTTAGATTTTATGGAAATTAGGTATGTCCAGGCCTATAGTACGAATTAATATTAATGTTGCCAGATCTCTAGATGCTGGGAGATTACTGTGCTTTCTCAGACCTCTATACAAGGCCACAAAACTGTGACAAGTGGCTCTGAAGGTGAAGAACATTTGATTGTTCTTTATGATGTAACTTTACATTCTGGGCCATCCATCTCTACCCAAAGGGACATGGTTCCCAAAGATCCACTTCCACATAGAGAAATCTCTCTCTCTCTCTCTCTCTCTCTCTCTCTCTCTCTCTCTCTCCCCCTCCCTCCCTCCCTCCCTCCCTCCCTCCCTCCCTCCCCCCCCCCTCTCTCTCTCTCTCTCTGAGAAGGTGTTGGAGAATATCTCATTTCTCTGGAAATATTTCATGAAATTGGACCACAGGTTTTTGTTACCAAGGACAATTCTTTTGAATAGCCAATTATGCACAGCTATAAATCCTATATGTTTTTACTCAAAAGTAAGTACATTGAAATTTTACTGCCTCCTGCCACAAGAACGGTATAAAAACCGATTTAAAAAATCAAAGAATATCTTATAAATGGGGCACATTTCTACTTTTGTGTCCCAGTTGATCAGTGAGGCTACAAAATAAAACAGGCTGAACTGTGCTTTCATCATTGTAAGGCAAATTACACTGGTGACAATGAGGCCTGCAATAAGTTTTCCTGGGGAAGGAACTGGCAAGCAAACACGGTATCCCTTCCAAGAACATCCCATGGTCAGAAACAAAAGGCTAAAAGATATGACAGCTGGAAGATGAGCCCCTCAGGTCAGAAGGTGTCCAACATGCTACTGAGGAAGGAGGAGGACAAGTACAAGTAGCTCCAGAGCTAAGAAGTGGCTGGGCCAAAGCTGAAAGGGCTCAGCTGCAGCGTGCCTATTTCAAAAGGAAAGTCCAATGTTGCAAAGAAATATACTGCATAGGAACCTGGAATGTAAGATCTATGAACCAGGGTAAGCTGGATGTGGTCAAACGTGAGATGGAAAGAATAAACATTGACATCCTGGGCATCAGTGAACTTAAATGGACAGAAATGGCAGAATTCAGTTCAGATGACTATCACATCTACTACTGTGAGCAAGAATCCAAAGAAGAAGAAATGGAGTAGCCTTCATAGTCAACAATAGAGTGGAGGAGAAAAGCAGTGCTGGGATACAAGGGAAAAAATGATAGAATGATCTTGAACGATTCCAAGGCAGTCCTTTGAACATCACAGTAATCCAAGTTTATGCACCAACTTCCGGTGCTGAAGAGTCAAATTGACCAATTTTATGAAGACTTACAAGAACTTCTAGAACTGACACCAAAGAAAGATGTTCTTCTCATCATAGGGAATTGGAATGCTAAAGATGAAGTCAAGTGATAAAAGGAATAACTGGCAAGTTTGGCCTTGGAGTTCCAAATGAAGCAGGGCAAAGGCTAATTGAGTTTTGTCAAGAGTACAAGCTGGTCATTGCAAACACTCTTTTCCAACAACAAAAAGGCGACTCTACACATGGACATCACCAGATGGACAATAACGGAATCAGATTGACTATGTTCTCTGCAGCCAAAGATGGAGGAGCTCTATACAGTCAGCAAAAACAAGACCTGGTGCTGACTGTGGCTCAGATCATCAGCTTCTTATTCAAAAATTCAAACTTAAACTGAAGAAAGTAAGGAAGATCACTGGGCCAGTCAGGTATAACCTAAGTCAAATCCCATATGAATACACAGTGGAAGTGAAGAATAGATTCAAGGAACTAGATTTGGTGGAGAGAACACCTGAAGAACTATGGATGGAGGCTTGCAACATTGTACAGGAGGCTGCAATGAAAAATATTCCAAAGAAAAGAAAATGCAAGAAAGCACAGTGGTTGTCCAACGAGGCCCTAGAAATAGAATGGAGGAGAGAAGGGATGCAAAATGCAAGGCAGAAAGGGAAAGATACAGAAAATTGAATGCAGACTTCCAAAGAATAGCAAGAAGAGACTCATTCTCCTTCCTATGGGGAACAGTGCAAAGAAATAGAAAAAACAACAGAAAAGGAAAAACCAGAGATCTGTTCAAGAAAATTGGAGATATTAAAGGGGTATTGGGCGCAAAGATGGATATGATAAAGGACAAAAATGGTAGGGACCTAACTGAAGCAGAAGAGATCAAGAAGAGATGGCAAGAATATACAGAAGAATTATATCAGAAAGATCTGGATGTCCCTGATAACCAAGATAGCGTAATTGCTGACCTGGAGCCAGACATCCTGGAAAGTGAAGTCAAGTGGGCCTTAGAAAGCATTGCAAACAACAAGGCCAGTGGAGGTGACGGGATTCCAATTGAACTCTTTAAAATCTTAAAAGAGGATGCTGTAAAGGTGCTGCATACGACATGCCAGCAAATTTGGAAAACCCAGCAGTGGCCAGAGGACTGGAAAAGATCGGTCAACATCCCAATTCCAAAGAAAGGAAATGCCAAAGAATGCTCCAACTATCGCACAATTGCACTCATTTCACATGCTAGCAAGGTTATGCTCAAAATTCTACAAGGCAGGCTTCAGCAGTATGTGGAAAGAGAACTTCCAGAACTACAAGCTGGATTTCGAAGGGGCAGAGGAACTAGAGATCAAATCGCCAACATGCGCTGGATTATGGAGAAAGCCAGAGAGTTCCAGAAAAACATCTACTTCTGCTTCATTGACTATGCCAAAGCCTTCGACTGTGTAGACCACAACAAACTATGGCAAGTCCTTAAAGGAATGGGAGTGCCTGACCACCTTATCTGTCTCCTAAGAAATCTATATGTGGGACAAGCAGCAACCGTCAGAACTGGATATGGAACAACTGACTGGTTTGGAATTGGGAAAGGAGTACGAAAAGGCTGTATACTGTCACCTTGCCTATTTAACTTATATGCAGAGTACATCATGAGAAAGGCCGGTCTGGATGAATCACAAGCCGGAATTAAGATTGCCGGAAGAAATATCAACAACCTCAGATACGCAGATGATACTACTCTAATAGCAGAGAGTGAGGAAGAATTAAAGAACCTCTTAATGAGGGTGAAAGAGGAGAGTGAAAAAAATGGGCTGAAGCTCAACATTAAAAAAACTAAGATCATGGCCACTGGTCCCATCACCTCCTGGCAAATAGAAGGGGAAGAAATGGAGGCAATGACAGTTTATTTTCTTGGGCTCCTTGATCACTGCAGATGGCGACAGCAGCAACGAAATAAAAAGACGCCTGCTTCTTGGGAGGAAAGCAATGGCAAACCTAGATAGCATCCTAAAGAGCAGAGACATCACTTTGCCAACTAAGGTCAGGATGGTTAAAGCTATGGTTTTTCCAGTAGTGATGTATGGAAGTGAGAGCTGGACTATAAAGAAGGCTGATCGCCGCAGAATCGATGCTTTTGAGCTGTGGTGCTAGAGGAGAGTCTTGAGAGTCCCCTGGACTGCAAGGAGATCAAACCTATCCATTCTGAAATAAATCAACCCCGAATGTTCACTGGAAGGACAGATTTTGAAGCTGAGGCTCCAGTACTTTGGCCACCTCATGAGAAGAGAGGACTCCCTGGAGAAGTCCCTGATGCTGGGAAAAATCGAAGGCAAAGGGAAAAGAGGACGACAGAGAATGAGATGGTTGGACGGTGTCATCGATGCAACCAAAATGAATTTGACAAAACTCCGGGAGGCAGTGGAGGATAGGAAGGCCTGGCAAGCTCTGGTCCATGGGGTCACGAAGAGTCGGACACGACTGAACGACTGAACCACAACAACAACAAGAAGAAGTACATTGAGTTTGGGGAAATAGATCTCCAGTTAAGTGGGTGTTGGATTGCAATCTTAAATGTTTTGTTGAATTTTATTAAACTATTTGTCCTGCTCTCTAATACAAAACTAGGGTTAACTTTTTCTACTTTTAATAATATGTGCAGTCTTGAATTCAGAAGCCTAGGTTATCTAATACTTAAAAGAGCATTTCCAGGAATAGGCACAAATGTTACTCCAGAAATAATACTTGCTGAACTGATCTATAAATTTCAAATTTACTGTAAAGGTTGATGAAAGGTAGAAAAGAGGCCATACTCTGAAGAACACATTGATCATAGTAACAGTTTAAACTGAAGAGCAAGATGGCATAATTTAAAATTTCATCCATTTAAACCCATTGATTTCTAATTAGAACACTTTGAGAAATGTTTTAGAGCTGGAATGACTGGTAATTTGGGAAGGTGGACCAATAATATAATTAAATTCTCTTGGGAATACTATAATATATTAATCCCTCTTGTTTCTTTTTCTTTTCCCATCATATCTCATTCAGCACTGATAGAAGAACTCTGTTCAAGTACACTGCAGAATAACATAACCAAAGATTCTGTATTTCTTATGGTATTTTCCCCACAAGACAGCTGTCTTCTGGTCTAATGGCAGTTCATCTTGGTGTCCAGGTGTCCACAAGCTAATTGGAACACTGTTTTCCAGCCAAATGAAACACCACAAGCTTTCAAGGGAGAAGGAAACTGGCAGAAGCAATTTCCTTTTTGGTCTGCCACCAGCCGATTTATAGCAGACTATACTTCTGGGCTGCTTCATTGTCTGCCACCACCTCTCTATAAAAATAAGTTCTGAACATTGTTGTGAGCCATAGTTCACCTGCCATTGTGAAGAACAAACAAAGCAACAACAAAAAACCAAGATACATGCCATGGAAGATCTTTTTTTTCCTATAAGTAGAATCTGTCCTTCCTCATGGAGTTTTTACATCTTCCATGGCATGGGTTGGTTGGTTTTTTGTTGTTTCTTTGTTTGTTCTTCACTTTATAATTCATGCCTTCTTTATTCTCACCACTTTATTTATGTGATGATATGGGGACTGGGCAGGATCTATTTGAAGGAGACAGATTTAGTCCCAAAAGAGAGATGTTTCCAACTCTGGATGGGGTCTCCAAGTTTTAGTCCATCTCAGAAGCTGACATAGCTCCTCTACTTGTACACAGAAGGAAGCCATTCCCTATTAATTCATTAAAAAGTGGAAATCAGATGTCACTTTTCTGCTAGGTCTCTCCCCCCCCCAAAAAAAAAGCTTTTTTCAATACATTTTTATAACATTATTCATCCATCATAATACACATCAGTTTTGTTTTTGGTCGTTGACCGTAAATAAAATTTCATTCATTCATTCACATCAGTTTTGTTTGGATATCTTTCCTTCCAGTTTTGTGCTAGTGTCACAATGCTAATAACAATAGACTCCAACAAGCAATGGAGAAACTTCTTTTTCTAACAGGAAGTTATCTTACATCATGAAACCTTCCAGCTGGAAACAAAGAGTAGGTGTCAATGGGAAATTTTCACAATGGAGAGAAGTGAAAAGCGGTGTGCCCCAGGGCTCTGTCCTGGGACCGGTGCTTTTCAATCTGTTCATAAATGACCTGGAGACAAGGATGAACAGTGAGGTGGCCAAGTTTGCAGATGACACAAAACTTTTCCATGTGGTGAAAACCAGAGAAGATTGTGAAGAGCTCCAGAAGGATCTCTCCAAACTGGGGCAATGGGCTGAGAAATGGCAAATGTGTTTTAATGTAACCAAATGTAAAGTAATGCATATTGGGGCAAAAAATCCAAACTTCATCTATCAACTCATGGGCTCTGAGTTATCCGTGACGGATCAGGAAAGAGATCTTGGTGTGTTGGTGGACAGCTCCATGAAGGTGTCTCCCCAGTGTGTGGCAGCAGTGAAGAAGGCCAATTCCATGCTAGGGATTATCAAAAAGGGGATTGAAAATAAAACAGCCAACATTATAATGCCATTATACAAAACAATAGTAAGGCCAGACCTGGAGTATTGTGTATAATTCTGGTCACCGCATCTCAAGAAAGACATAGTGGAACTGGAAAAGGTGCAGTAGAGATTGACTAAAATGATTACTGGGCTGGGGCACCTCCCTTATGAAGAAAGGCTAAAATATTTGGGCCTCTTTAGTCTGGAAAAAAGGCGCTTGAGGGGGGATATGATTGAGACATACAAAAATAATGCAGGGTATGAGTAAAGTGGATAGAGGGAAGCTCTTCTCTATATCCCAAAATGCCAGAACTAGGGGACATACACTCAAATTGAAGGCTGGGAGAGTAAGAACTGACAAAAGAAAATATTTTTTCACCCAGTGCGTTGTAAGTCTATGGAACTCCCTGCCACAGGATGTGGTGATGGCATCTGGCCTGGATGCCTTCAAAAGGGGATTGGACAGATTCCTGGAGGAAAAGTCCATCACAGGTTACAAACCATGATGGAGAAACCAGGGTACTTCAAGGGCCAGATGCAGGGGAGTGGTATCAGGAGACAGATATCTAGTCTCATGCGCTCCCAAACGCATCTGGTGGGGCCGCTGTGAGATACAGGAAGCTGGACTAGATGGGCCTTTGGCCTGATCCAGCATGGCTCTTCTTATGTTCAGCCTAGGCCCACTACAGGTGAGCACAATTTAGGTGTCAATCTGGCAGGTGGAACTCCCAGAATGAAGAAATCAGGAATCTGGAGTTTTCTAAAAAAACCAAACGACCAGAAAAATATCAACAAATGGCACATGCCTAGTGAATACCATCCATTCTAATATGTATCCAAATATTGTCCATATACTGTATATACTCAAATATAAGCCTAGTTTTTCACCCCTAATTTTGGGCTGAAAAAAGGAGCCCTCGACTTATATGCGGGTCAATACTTTTAGCCACTGAGGCAAGTGCTTGGGTCGGTTGCTAAAAGTCATTTTAAACATTGTGTGCCGCTTCTCATGACCCCCCTCTGCGGTGCACGATGTTTAAAATGACTTTTAGCCACTGACCCAAACACTTGCATCAGTGGCTAAAAGTCATTTTAAACATCACACACCACTCCCCCAGCTCACAAAGGAGGAGCTGCCAGGCCCTGCTGCATTTCCCACCCTAGACTTATACTCGAGTCAATACGTTTCCCTAGTTTGGGGGGGGGTTAAATTAGGGGCCTGAACTTATACTTGGGTTGACTTATACTCGAGTATATACGAGTAAATTGTGACCACCTCACCTTAAGAGGATTTGAAGATGGTGTCAACAAACTTTTTTTCAGATTTTTGTATATATTGGTATGCACTGGAATGTTCTCAGATTAGAACTGGGGAAAGTCCCAACTATTCCTCAAATACACTAAAGAAACAAAAGGGAAAAAATCCAATAAAATGTGGATAATAAAACACTATGAGCTAGAACAGCGGGAGGGTTCTGTGCAGAACCTTCAAGTTTGGGAATGTGGTGGGTATTCAATTTGTATCCAACATGCATATTGATTTCTTCCCTCCCTCCCTCCCTCCTTGAACTGTGATGAACCACAGGATTCTCGTGGGAGAAATTCAACTAGACACCAATAGCATTGCACTGTACATCGCTTGGAAAGAAGACTAAACAATATTTAAGAGAGAAACACGGAATATTTAGGGAACACTTTGAACGTGTGATTTTCTCAACTGTGAATGTATAGGGTTTTTGTTTACATTAATGATATTCAATTCCAAATAAATTTAAATCAGATTTAATCAACTAGATGGCACACCATGGACATGTGAAAAAAAAGAAAAGAATGAGAGAAGCAATGCAGTTATTCCCACTCCCAAATCCTAAGGCACTGGGGGGGGGTGATTCACACAAAGGATTCCTGGTGCACGAGTGCCATCGGGAGATGATCGTGGAACTCCCCTCATTATCTGTGCTTCCTTCTTTCTCACTATGGACATTTATCATGGCCATGCACCTAGGCTGGTGGAAATTTAAAGAATGGAAGGAAGAGGTTGTTTGGGTGACTGGAACAGTGACTTCCAAGTCAGATTATCTTTAGAACAAAAATAGTTATTTCCATATATATGTTCTCTTATTATGAGAGTCACCATCTTTAGTTTATGTCCCAAAACTGACTTTTAAGGGATAGCTAAATAAATGGATACATGTTAATCAGTGTGAAAACAAGCATGTTAACCAATGTAAATAAATAAATAAATAAATAAATAAATAAATAAATAAATAAATAAATTCTTAGTCTAGGTAAATAAATCAATAAAGACATACTCTATGACATGAGCATCAACCTTCATCACTGAGCATACTGGCTTCCCTGCTTCTTTGGTATTCTACGGATGTGCATGGAAACACAGACTGTAACAAGATGAAGATTTGTCAAACACATTTAGAATCAGAATGGAAATCATAGTCTCCTTAATCTTTTGTGATTGCTTACAATCTCTATTTATACCTATATTTACATAGGGGTATGAAGGTTCGTGGTTTTCCCCTGCTGAAAGGTCCATCCCCCTCTTCATTTGGCATGATCAGTTTTACATAACACAGGTGGTGTGGTGAGTTGTGTTTCAAAGGACTGGACACTTTTGCTACAAGGCTTGAACGCAGCTCTTACAAACACAGGCTTGATAAATAAGTGAATGAAAATCTGACTTAAATTACTTTCTGTAAAAATCATGCTCATTTCTCATTGTT
This sequence comes from Phrynocephalus forsythii, assembly GCA_029282475.1. NCBI lineage: Eukaryota > Metazoa > Chordata > Lepidosauria > Squamata > Agamidae > Phrynocephalus > Phrynocephalus forsythii. The sequence goes on along the minus strand of JAPFRF010000008.1, from coordinate 42,801,281 downwards.
AAGTCTACTCATATTGTGAAAATGATTGGAGATCTAAACAGTTCTATGATTTATTATTTTAAAACCATGCAATTCATCTTTAATATAATTATGTAATTTCCTATATTAACGCCAGCTGCCAGATTTGGTTCTGGTTGCATGATATATTTGAATAAGTATTATATTTTTCTTTGAACCACAGTGCTAATTTGAAAACTCCAGAGTAAAGAATATACCATTCTCCAGCACTAAGATTATGGGCCCTAGGTTGTATATGTTACTAGCACTTGTTTCCATGACTTGACATGGATAATAAAGCTGGCCTCCATCGTGGGTTACCTCCTATTCCTCAGTTACATTTTCAGAAATGACTAGTTGTTGCTTAAGCTTCCTCAAAAGGATGAAGAGAAGATTTTATAACTCATATTATGGAAAAGATGAACATCCAGCTAGATTTAAACATTTCATTGGTGTGTGTTTTACCTTATTAACTGCTTAAAAGAAAACATTAAGAATAATTGACAATTTCAGAAACACAGTGGACTAAATCTAGTTTTAGTCCAAGCTAGACTAAACCCTTTGAAGGAATGTGACTGTTAAACTCAGTAATAAGACTCACGGGTTCAATGACTTTGCTCTGGTTGGGACTAAAGAAAATAAGCTAATATAGTTAATTGAAAACATTCATATTTTAATTTATTGGCTCAATTATTAATAAAATATTTAATTAAACCTAGGAAGTAATAACCACTACCTCCTGGAACAGAAACATCAGCTTCTTTAAATCTAAAACTACATGGCCTTGCAAATATTTTAAGTATAATCTTAGTATTACACTAGGATCAGAGTGAGACCTATCTTTACTCTGGCTTTAGTCTGCCAGAAACTTGTTACATCATCCTGCACTAGTTACTCATTTCCTACCTAACCTATCTTACAGGGTTATTATAAGCATAAAATTCGAGATCATGTCCAGCAGAGATACGAATACAATTGTTGCTGAAGCAACATCTCAGGCCTCAGCCACTGCAAGTAATTAGCTTGATGAGACAGACAACGCCAGAGCAGAGGTTGAAATGTTAACATATTAACTTTAAATTGGTTATTTCTTGACCAAATCAGGTAAAAGTAAAAGAGATTTTTGGCATTGGAAATATGCTCATTATCACTCTGCCCTCTGAAAATAATTCACAAGCAGTCTTATCAAGACATGAGGATGAGGCACCCATGTATCTACAAGAAAGGGCTGACATAATTCAGTATTTATCATTCTTAGGCCATTTTCACATATATTTCTATGGCAGGCTGGTACAATAAACCTCCCAGGTTTATTGTCCTATATTGCTACAGAGGTCACAATGACAAACTTCATACTCTCCATTGTTCCACACAATGGAAAACTGTGTCTTCCAATCCCTTGTGAACAATTTAGTTTAAATCAGTGCTGTCCAACTTTGAACAGCCCGTGGACTACTTACAGCTGCTGGATGATCCTGCAGTTCACTTCCTGAAGTGCCACACATCCCCGTGGGCTACTTTCAAAAGTGCCCGCACACACTTCACTGGTGCTCTGGAGTAGGAGGGCTGAGTCTCCTATCGAGGAGCTGAGTGAGGGGGTGTGGTGTGGTGGTGGCAGAAATTTGGAAGGGAAGAAATCCCGACAAAATGTCTTGGAGGGCAGGTGGGGGAAAATTGGTCCCCCGAACATGCTGTTCCAGGTGGCATCACACGAGGCTGGTGGTGCAGCAGGCTACCAGTCACCTGTGGTCGACCGATTGTGCAGGCCTGGTTGAAATCAACACCTAATTGATGCATTCCCAATTGGTGCTATGGCTATATAAAGGGATGTGTGTGTGTGTGTGTGTGTGTGTGTGTGTGTGTGTGTGTGTGTGTGTGTGTGTGTGTGTGTGTGTGTGTGTGTTGCTGCTTATGGAAGATGAGCAAAGCACAACCACAGACCAGCTTTCCCTCAGTCCCTTCCCAGCTCCTCACCTTCTAATGCCCTGACTTTGGGCCCGTTGTGCTATTTAGAGGGAGTCACAAAGTGATGTACCAACTTTCTAAGTCATGACCTTATTGTTGCACAACCCCTGGCAACAAGTGTGGAAATATTTGGGAATAACCTCCTCCTCCAATTCTCAACTGGCACAATACATTATATTGATATAATGCAACAGGTCTTGCCCACTGAAGGAGGCAACTGAAAGCTAAATAAAGTGGTACCTCTACTTATGAGTGGCTCTACTCATGAAAAATTTGACTTAAGAGCAGAAAACTGTTGGCATTTTGACTGCTTCCTTATAAATTTTAGATGTGCTCTGCTGTACTTGCAATCCCCCCCATTTTTTCATTTTTTAGAAACAGCTGCTCTACTTACAAGTTGTTCGACTTATGAGCATGCATTTGGAATGGATTAAACTCATAAGTAGAGCTACCACTGTAATGATTATGAAAGTAAATTTCCTGTTCCAGAAGTCAACAGCTATTGGTGTTGTTTAAGAGCTATCTTGAAACAATCTACATAGGATGGCAAGTGCAGAAAGCTACAGTGAAAATGTATATACATTCCCTACTTCAGGTAATCTATATAGATGCCAAGTCTTAGCACATCTGGCCAAGTGATTCTGGGAATTATAATCTGAAAAAAAGTTATTAGCTCTGGGTTTTCCCAGATCATGCCTTGTTATGCATGGGGTTCCCATCTCTTAGCCTTGTCACCAAGATCTCCCCTTACTATCTTTAAACTTTTTCATTTACTTGGATTTTTTTATTTTTATAAAATTGCTTATCAAAACTTATAGAGCATGAAGAAATCAGGCAACAGAATCATGAAATAGTAATAAAGCATAGAAACATTACATTTACATCACTAAACTTGCCGGGTCTAAACAATAAGCTCAGTGACAAGGAAAATGCCTGGACAAACAGGTCTTTAACTGTCAGAAACATTCTGCACTGGAAGTCCCCTGACTGATAACGTGCTTCAAGAAGCTTTTCAGAGGACTATGGAAGCGCAAATGGATGGACATAAATGGTTTCTCTATTTTTTGTTGGTGATCTCTGAAGATGTTCATGAAAAACTAGTTCATTACAACCACCAGAACCGGGACACTCTGACAGCCTAGAAATATCTCGTATTGAATGTTTGTGGAATTGTCCCCACATTGGTTGAGCTTAGGTGATGAGCTGGATAAGTGCAGTTAATATTTGTTCCTCCATGCATTTTGACTTAAGTACCCCAAATCCTGAATATTAGAGTACAACTTCTGGAGGCTGAGGCTCAAAACATATGGTTGATGAAAACTTTAAAGCCATTGCTCTGGTTATAAAAGAGAAACATGTAATAGCATCCTTTTCAGGTGGAACTTAGCAATTATCACCCAAGTTTTCGCAAGATAAGACTGAAACTACTAGAAAATTGTATAGCAGACCTACCTTGGGAACTATCCATTAGCTTTCACTGTGGTAAAATGTAGAAATTGTTCTTCAGACAGAGGCAGGGCCCTGAGAAATTCATTATTCAAGGGCTTCAACATGCCTCCTGGTAAACAGATATAGAGAAGAAAAGAAAACCTATACAAATCAAACATAAATTATATCTTATTGTATTTATTGTGATGCCAAAAGTAAGAAAATTCAATTTATTCTCTAGCTACGTCCTGTTGTACAATAGTGATACAGTATGGTGCTTTTGGCTTCAGTACTGTACAGTAAGCTGAAATACATTTTAAAGTGGGCTTTGAAACAGAGGTCATTCAACTCATAAATCTGTAATATTTGTTTTCTTAATATGTATAATATGTATCATAATGAATCTGTTTTACTAACTGATGTTGTTCCAGAGGAAGTTGTATAGGTTCAAGATTCTGACAAGAATATACAGTATGTATTAGTCTATTCCATAGTGCATTTCTTGTCTCAAAAGAAAGAAAGAAAGAAAGAAATATATTCCCTGGTAAACCTAGGACATACTTATTTGTGGTGAATTTTTTTAAAAATGAAAGGACAAATCAGCTTGATCAAAGGACTTACTGGTAAAAAGAAAAGGCAGTTATAAACCATTGCTCACCGGAGTCACATTGTGCTTTCATGAACTCCTTCCAAAGAGGACAGTCAAAAGGAAAAGAATATCTGACAAAGATTTCACACAAATTGTTGCATTTAAAAAACAGACTTGTTCCAGTAATTTAGAACAAGATTTTTTTAAAAAAATGGTGAATATATGGCCACTGACTTGACAGCACATAATAACTATTATGAAGTATTACAGCACCCTCCTATATGTATATCTATCTATTCAAGCTAAGTCCTTCTAAATCTGATGGAACTTGGTCCAGGCCGCATGCCAATAGGAATTGGCTTGGAAATTCAGGCCAGGAACTGGTAGTATACTCCATTTCAGTTCCAGTGCTGTCACCATGAGTCCCCCTTTCATCTTTTCAACCCCCAAGTCCTCTTTCAAGAACCCTGCTTTGCAGGGCTGAGAAAAACAGTGATAAAGCTTTTGATGCCATTGCCTCAAAAGGGCTGCAGCAGAAGCATGACTGAAATAAACTCTCAATTCTTCTGGCACCGGATACTAAAGTACACCCTTGCATCTTAGCTTAAGTTAAGTTATCTTAAGATGTTTAGCAAAGTCTAACATTGTGTTGTTATTGTTCGGTCATTCAGTCATGTCCAACTCTTCGTGACCCCATGGACCAGAGCTCGCCAGGCCTTCCTATCCTCCACTGCCTCCTGGAGTTTGGTCAAATCGTCCAACCGTCCAACCATCTCATTCTCTGCCATCCTCTTTTCCTTTTGCCTTCAATCTTTCCCAACACCAGGGACTTTTCCAAGGAGTCCTCTCTCCTCATGAGGTGGCCAAAGGACTGGAGCCTCAGCTTCAAAATCTGTCCTTCCAGTGAACACTCGGGGTTGATTTCTTTCAGGATGGATAGGTTTGATCTCCTTGCAGTCCAGGGGGCTCTCAAGACTCTCCTCCAGCACCACAGCTCAAAAGCATCGATTCTGCGGCGATCAGCCTTCTTTATAGTCCAGCTTTCACATCCATACATCTCTACTGGAAAAACCATAGCTTTGACTATCCTGACCTTAGTTGGCAAAGTGATGTCTCTGCTCTTTAGGATGCTATCTAGGTTTCCCATTGCTTTCCTCCCAAGAAGCAGGTGTCTTTTTATTTCGTTGCTGCAGTCGCCATCTGCAGTGATCAAGGATTGTAATGCTTACCAAAGTAGAGAGGTGAAGAAATCTCTCAAGTTTACTCAGTCTCAGAGATGAAGGCTGTCAGAGTCACTCAGATGGTTTGTTGCATGTTCATCAATCAGTTCCAGCACGAGAATCCTCTTGGCATAGGTTATGCCATGCAACTCGTGTGATATCATCAGCCACAGCTGCACTATGGCTGTTTTGGACCCATCCTCACCAGGTTCCTGTGATGCTTTGGGACCTCCTTCATCCCTAAGACGTCTTTCAGAGACACAAATCAGAAAAGTGGCACATTTTGTGCTGTTGTGCTACTTGCCTCTCTTTGTGCATGATGGACACAAGCAGAAGGAGCAGCAAGATGACAAGCCTTTACAATCAATAGGAAAGCTGACCTTAGAGCATAAAGGGAGCAAATTGAACTGTTTTGGGCAAAGACTGAAAGTGAATACATAGTGAATCTATTGCAAGCTTCCCAAATGACACTAAGATATTGATAGTTTCCCCTTTCCTTCTCCTTGCTTTTTATCACATAATACTTAAAACAAATCAAACCCAGTGAATCAAAGACTTCACTGGAACAATCCATGCTGATCAGTCCTGACTCCCATTCATTGCTGCTGCAGACCTGCACAAGCAACCTCCATCCATTCAGTGCTTAAATATTTACCAAATACAGTGCAGAGTTCTAGTGTCAAGGCTATTGCCTCATGTATTTAAATAGTTCTTGCCTATAGGCACTCTTCTTATCTTTATATTTGTCTATCTGCGCTGTCTTCCTGAATTTCCAAACTCTCTTTCTGAATTAAACCCATTGATTTAATGTGATTTATGTGCATTTTGACTAACCACAGAGCAACGTATTCAATGGGTGTGAACTAGTATATGTAGGCTGCAGTATTTACTGTAGATTTCAATATGACTGGTGTATAGGGATGGGCACCCAACAAAAAATGAAATGCTGTTTTGTAATTTCGTTAGCTAACAAAATGAAATTAAATGAAACAAAATGGCCTATGTGACTGCTGGGGCTAGGGTATATAAGAGGCTGGCTGGTTTCGTTTGTTTTTTTATCTGTGGGAGTGAGGGGAGTTACAGCCCGCTCTGGAAGTACTGCTACCTTGCTGACTTACAGTTGGGCTGGTTTCACTTTTGCTGTCTCTGTGTGCTCGAAGCTGCTTTGTGTGTTGTGTGAGTGGACAGAGGGTGCTTTTACACAACCCCTAAGATCCGCTGGCCACTTAAATTTGGACCAGAGATCTTAGGAGCTTGTTGCTCTTCCTGCTTCCCCACCCCTCCGCACTTCCTGGCTGCTGGCTGCGTGAGGGGAGGGAGGGAAAAAAAGGAAGAAAAGATCGTGCCTCACCTCCGTTCTGGCTCTCGTTCTGGCTCTCGCTCTTGCTGGCAAGATTCCTGTGTCTGTAAAGTAGCTCTTAAAGGGGCGGGAGCCAAAACAAAAACAAACAGAAGCGAGGAGAGCCCCACACTCACTATCTTTACACCACATCAAGGAATTTTCAGGATGGAAGAGCAGGTACTTGAAAGGTGCGCTGGGACGCACTAAAGTGGGCGTGTTCGCACCTAATTTCCTGTAAACTCCGGAGCTGGTGGGTAAACATTTTTAAGCTCCGGAGCTGGGAGCCATTTGCCCCGGAGTATAGGGGTCGTGTATAAACGCCCAAAGAGAGAGTGGTTTGTGTGTGTGTGTGTAGAAGACAGAGCCTTTTTTCTCTCTGTGTGTGTACTGTGTGTCACTCTGTGCTCAGAGAGGCCCTGCTTTTCTGTTGTTTTGGGGAGGGGTTTATTAGGAGGGATTTTTGGCAGGCTTTTAATTATATTATATATATCTTTTCCCCTCCTACCACCTTGAAACTACATTCCGTCCCACCCACCCACATTGCTAATTCCCAGTCAACCACCCACCTGTCCTGTACCAGTCACCACATTCTTCATTATCCCCCATTTTGTGTGTTTGTCTGTGCTCAGAGAAGCACACAGCTTCTGTTCTGTTCTGTTCTGTTTGGGAGGGTTTTATCAGGAGAGGGATATTGGGCAGGATTTTATTATAAAAATAAAATTTAGGTGGACTTTCTTTATTATATCTATATAAATATATAACTATATATCTATCTTAGAAGATAAATAAATAAATAAAAAATAAAAATCTTTTCCCCTTCCTACCCCCTTGAATGTACATTCCTTCCCCCTCTCACACATTTTTATTCCCACCAGCAACCAGCAACAGTTCCCCAATTCTCAACTGGCACAATACAAATGTGTCTGGCTGTCCGTCTTAAACATGGCCCCATTTCAAAAAACCAACAAAATAGAACCAGTCCTCCTATTCCATTATTCCTAGCTGGATTATTCTGGCAAACTCCTGCCTTCCTCCCAGGCCTGCTAGCCTGCCTGCATGTTATGGGTCTGAAAGACCCAATTACAATTTATAAGACCTGCCTTGGTCTTCTTGATGATGCCAGGGAGATCCACCAGGGAGATCTCCCTCCATACCTGAGGGTCTCAAATAGCCCATAATATTTGTAAGAGTGGCCCTGGGCATAGAGTTGTCTTTTATACCTTGGACATTCAAGGGAGTTTCACTCACACTCTCTGTTCATACCTGAGGGTCATATGGCCCAAGCCCAATGTTTAATTCCTTCCTTCCTTCCTTCCTTCCTTCCTTCCTTCCTTCCTTCCTTCCTTCCTTCCTGCCTGCCTGCCTGCCTGCCTGCCTGCCTGCCTGCCTGCCTGCCTGCCTGCCTGCCTGCCTGCCTGGTGGAGTAAAATTCTGATACAGCCCATTGTGCCTTGGTGGGCTTAAAGGGAAAAGGTTGAGGAAGCTCCATTGTAATTTCTATGCTGAAAGATGCCTAGGATCAGTGTTTTCAAATATTTTTAAATTCTAAATTATTAAACTCTCTGTTAATACCCGAGGGTCATGTGGCCCAAGCCCAATGTTTAATTCCTTCCTTCCTTCCTTCCTTCCTTCCTTCCTTCCTTCCTGCCTGCCTTCCTGCCTGCCTGCCTGCCTGCCTGCCTGCCTGCCTGGTGGAGTAAAATTCTGATACAGCCCAGTGTGCCTTGGTGGGCTTAAAGGGAAAAGGTTGAGGAAGCTCCATTGTAATTTCTATGCTGAAAGATGCCTAGGATCAGTGTTTTCAAATATTTTTAAATTCTAAATTATTTTTTCCTATGGGCACCCCATTTGTAGTTGAATACCTTGCTCCCTGTACCCCAAAAGGGGGCATCTCCTTTGAAGTTGAATAACTCAGCCTCTCCAAATTTGTAGGGCTTATAGGGGAGAGTCCAGGGAAGGTACCAACCAAATTTGGTGCCTCTAGGACCCAGGGGAGCCATTTTATATAGTAATGAATTGGTTTGTTACTGTTTCATTTCTTACAATTTTTAAAAAAATGTTTCTAATGAAATGAAATGAATCACGGGGGGAGGGGAATGAAATGAAGTGAAAAACAATTTTTCCATTTCATGCCCATCCCTATGGTGTATAAAATATCTTGAACTAAAACTAAAATTATTACATCATTCCTTACCTAAGGATTGCTGAAATTACAAAATGTGCTGTATCATTCTCAGGAACATCCATTTTATGTGTCATTTTCTTTGTTCTTGTTTTAATCATGGATATAAAAAATATTAAAGAATAAGGAATAAACATGAGGTTAATGAGTGAAAGCAATCAGACTTTTTGTCCTGAAACTGATTTTAGAGTACTGAACTTGGCTAAGTCCAGCTGAACAGTGTATTCTTCTTTTTCCCTTCCTTGCTTCAACACCTTCCTTTCTTTGTATGAAACATTTTTGCAATTCAAAGTTTTTCATCTTCATCAGAAGGAAATATGTTAAAGCTATTAAATCCATAAAGACCAAATATACTTCCCCTTCTCCCTTTCACTTACGCTCCAACTCCACAGCAGCAAGTGGCAGGCAGAAATCATGAGATGTTCTTTAAAGGAAGGACTAATGTATTCTCCAGTTCCAACAAATTTCAACCACATTTGAACAGTAAAGATCACATTTCTGTGCTGTAGGTAGATGGCTCCAGCTGTATTCATATGATGCTTTGTATATGTCTGCCTCAGCCCTTTTACAGGAGCTCTGAGCCAGCTCTGAAATACAATAGCACTCAGGTCCACCCTTTTATGTTTGTTTACTTATTTTTATGAGCCTTCCCTGGTTATTTGATTCACAGAGCTGAGGTTTAACAGAAGACAGCTACAGAAATTCATTTAACTGCTCTAAAGAGAGGCCTGCTATTGTGACCTTGGACCACCATAATATTTGTGCTTTTGAAGTGAACCTAAAATCTGTCATTTTACCACCCAGCTGTTTCAAAGGCAAAGGACTAGATCCTCTCTGTGGGACTCTGCCTTGCTCCATTGCCATTAATGAAGCTGTGGTGTGTGGGTGTATATATGCCATCCAAAGGAGCCCCTTGTGATCCTGCTCTTTCTACATTTGGTATGGAATGCACAACAGATGTCATGTGATGTAAAAGAGGTTGTCCAAAAGAGGATGTTTTTAAGCCAGAACTGATCAAGGTATGGATTTAAGTGCAACTGAATCATCTCTCTCTCTCTCTCTCTCTCTCTCTCTCTCTCTCTCTATCAAATCAAATCAAATCAAATTAGTTTTTATTATAGCCAATGGCCATTATATCTATATAAAAATACAAATACAATAAAAGCAGTATGACAATCAGTCAATATCTGAATATCTATATTCAAGGGCACCACATAATCATAGAGGATTACAGTAGAAACTGACTATATCTATACTGTATCATTTAATATAAAAGTTAAAATGCAAGTTAAAAGTGTATACAAAAATGTTAAAAGTCTCTAAAATGGTATCACCATATTCATAATTGTACAGCCTATAAGAAAAACTGTCTGTAAATAACTTAAGTTGTTTATCTATCTATAAGTTGTTATTTATCTATAAGTGATCTATCTATCTATCTTAATATTCTGCCATTGAGCTCAATTAGAAAAGGATACATTGCTCCCCCACCCACCCTTCTCTCTCAAGGACCTTGTCTTGAGTTTCATGGCTCACTGATGCCTTCATTCTGAATCTTTTAAGTTTCAGTTCAGCACTCTAACCAGCATATCATATTAACCATTGCTTCAGCTGAACTGAAGTTCTCTGTTGAGTGTCGTACATAATTTGCCAAGGCAAACTAAAGGACAGTGAGTGGGCCACTGCACCCAGACCACCAAGAGAGATACTGATTATCACTGGACTGCCAGTCTTTCAAGGCTATTATTCATCACCCCAACTGTTTCTGTTACTGCGAGCTAGTCAAGACCAACTGTCCCATAAATTCCATTTCTGAAGAAAAAGGGGTATAATGAGGTAATTAACTACTTGTGCTTTGAAAGGAGTTCATCTCTTTGGGTAGAGTACAAGTGGGGGTATTCAATTTAGTGCTTCTGAGAATAATTTGAATTCTCAGATCCTGGGAATGATGCAAGGATCTGAGAAATTATACCATACAGATTGAGTGTACGGGGTGAAGATAGTGAAAGCCACCTCCAATGTTTGCAGTGAGAGAAGAAAGGGGTAAGGAAGTTCTTGGATCATGAAGAATTGTGGGCATGCCACCACCAGATAATACCCTATCAAACATTGGACATTTATACACGACCCCTAAGCTCCGCCGCAAATGGCTGCAAGGTCTGGACCTTAAAAATGTTTACCCACCAGCTCCGGACTTTGCAGACAATTAAGTGCGACCCTGCCCACTTTAGCGCGACCCAGAGCAGTTTTCTTGTACCTGCTTTTTGGATGTGACAAATATTTGATCTGGTGTAAGGATAGTTAGTGCGGGGCTCTCCTGGCTTCTGTTTGTTATTTTTTTGCACCCCGCCCCTTTAAGAGATCTGAATGCTGCCGGGAACAAAATGGAGGTAAACCGGCATTCTTTTCTTTCTTTTTTCTCCCTCCCTCAGGCAGCCAGCAAACAGGAAGTGCGGAGGGGGTGGGGACAGAGGAAGAGCGAGGAACCCCTAAGATCTCTGGTCCGAATTTAAGTGTAAAAAGGCCCATTGTCTATACTCAGAAAGACTTCTTGGTTGCTCTCAGTTTTGATGTTGATTCTTTATGCCAGAAAAATACTTTAGGGTGTTATGTTTTATTGGCCTTTTACACTTTGCACTGCATCAGAGCATTTCTGTGAACTATGTGTGTTCATAGTCTTTTTAAAACACCTCGCAGTTTGAAACCTTGCTACATACAGTTTACCATGGGAGTACACCCCCTCACATTTTGTAAATATTATATTATATCTTGGCTACAATGTAAAGCAATGAGTATACAGCTTGTACAACAGTGAAAATATGCAGTCCCCTCAAAATAACACAACACACAGCCATTAATGTCTAAACCGCTGGGAACAAAAGTAAGTGTACCCCTAAGTGACAATGTCAAATGGGACACAAAGTGTCAATATTATGTGTGGCCACCATTATTTTCCAACACTGCCTAAATCTCTTGGGCATAGAGTTCACCAGAGCTTCACAGGTTGCCACTGAAGTCCTCTTTCACTCCTCCATGGTGACATCACAGAACCGGTGTATGTTAGAGACCTTGCACACCTCAATCTTCAATTTCAGGATGCCCCACAGATACTCAATAGCGTTTAGGTATGGAGACAAGCTTGGCCAGCCCATCACCTTTAGCCCCAGCTTCTTTAGCAAAGCAGTGGTCATTTTGGAGGCGTGTTTGGGTTCATTATTATGTTGGAATACTGCCCTGCAGCCCAGTGTCTGAAGGAAGGGGATCATGCTCTTCTTCAGTATGTCACAGTACATGTTGGCATTCCATCAATGAACTGGAGCTCCCCAGTGCTAGCAGCATTCATGCAGCCCCAGAAGATGATACTCTCGCCATCATGGTTGACTGTAGGCATAGCACACTTGTATTTGTACTCCTCACCTGGTTGCTTGACACCACCTGAATGAAATAAGTTTCTCTTGGTCTCATCGGACTACAGGACATGGTTCCAGAAATCCATGCCCTTAGCCTGCTTGTCTGCAGCAAACCGTTTGTGGGCTTTGTTGTGCATCATCTTTAGAAGAGGTTTCTTTCTGGGATGATACCCCTGCAGACCTATTTGACTCTGTGTGCAGTGTATGGTCTGAGCACAAACAGGATGACCTCCCCCATGCCTTCAACCTCTGCAGCAATGCTGGCAGCACTCATGCTTCTATTTCCCAAAGCCAACATCTGGATATGATGCTGAGCACAGGCACTCATCTTCTTTGGTGAACCATGGCTAAGGCCTGTTCTGAGTGGAACCTGTCCAGTTAAACCACTGCATGGTCTTGGTCACTGTGCTGCAGTCCAGTTTCAGAGTATTTGCAATCTGCTTATAGCCTAAGCCATCTTTATGAAGAGTAACAATTCATTTTTTCAGATCCTCAGATAGTTCATTACCATGAGGTGCCATGTGGAAGTTCAAGTAACTAGTATGAGAGAGTGAGAGCAATAACACCAAATGTGACAGTGAGAGTGATAACACTTTCTCCCCCTTCACACCTGAGCCCTTGTGACACTAACGGCTCTCATGACACCAGAGAGGGAAAATGGCTACTTGGGCCCAATTTGAGCATTGTCAGTTAGGAGTGCACTCACTTTTGTTGCCAGCAGTTTTGACATTATTGGCTGTGTGTTGCATTATTTTGAGGGGGCAGAACATTTACACGGTTATACAAGCTGTATACTCACTGCTTTACATTGAAGCCAAGTGTCATTTCTTCAGTATTGTCACATGACAAAATATACTAACATATTTACGAAATGTGAGTGGGTGTACTCACTTCTGTGATATACTGTATATGTTTGGTAGGGATAAGGAGGAACTGATGTGCCACCACTGGGCTGATCGTGGATACAGAGCAATATGAGTTTTGGTGACTCTTAAGGTCCCTTTCTCACCTTTCAAAACCTAGAAGTACAACCTTAATATATTTTAGAGTGAAAAAAAGCAGAGCTTGGGATTTCACCTCTAAGGAAAATTGAAGTGTGACATAGGACTCAGATCATCTTCACAGCACCATTCAGTTACGGGTGACTTGAGGTTGTCATGATATTCGTTCTTTTTAAAAGTAGATTTCCAGATTTTTCAATACTGGCATAGACTAAAAAGTAGGGATGGGGTATTATTTTACTGGACTGTTTTGGATTCTCTTCTTGCATCTTCTATTCCACATCCATTTTTTTTGTATTTCCATACATACCTAATCCACAAACTAGAAAACAAAACAAAGAAATTACAGTTTTGTTATTGCTTTTGGAAACGATTTACTCAAAAACACATATTTTATGCATTTTACCCTTAACTGTAAGTTTTATATGCATTTTCCCCTGAAATATGCATTTTATATAAGGTACTTTGCTCCCTGCTGCCCCTACCCTATATGTAAATAACAAAATGCTGAAAAAAACACAATGTATAGCACTACTTGGAAGATTTCCCAGTCTAGCTGGTCTGGGATATGCAAATGAGGACACTGAATGTATATCCCATGAAAGTCTCAAGTATCCTCATCGATAATATATAATCTTTTTAGCAAAAGTAGTAAAAAAATACCACAGAGAACAAGCCAACAAACCTAGGTTTGCCAGATATCTTGGCATGGCCTGAAATCTCAAGGAATTTTCCACCAGCTTTTCAAGTGAGGGGAAAAATGTTCTCTAGGGAAACAGCACTAAAAGAGTAGTCTGGTTTTTCAATGTGGCAGAAAATGTGCCAGGTTGCAACAGTTTTTAGCCTCTTGGGTGAGGTCTTCCTAGGCAGGTTGAGCAACATATCACACGCCTGCCTGTCACCACTGTTGCTCTGGTAAGACCTTTCCCAAATCAGTCTTACCCTCAATGCATATTTCATGGAAAATAGATTATTAAAATGGGTCCCCAAGGAAATAAATAACCCAACCTGGGGCCCAGATCTAAGCTGCAAGACATGGAAACCACCAATCACCATACACTCGCCTATGGATGATTAGCATGACAAAACTCTCACAGAACTCTTCCAGAAGATGGCAAACATGTTAAGAAGACATCAAAACAAATGACCGGAATGATCCAACAAACTTGCAAAATATAAACCCAGCTGCACATTAAACAAATGCAACTGAATTAATCTAAATGGTTGAGGTCCATCCTGTATCAAAACCTTTACATTCTACATAGTTCACTAAGCTGTCTGAAAGATGCAAAAAACAAACAAAGCGAATGAGATAGACAACCAGACAGACAAACAAATGGAACATAGATGGATGCCAGAATTTCAAAAGAGGCTGACACCCCCCCACACACACACACAACATTAAGGACTAGAGATGGGCACGACCATGAAAATTTTTTTTTCGAGTTGTCGTTTTTTGGGACGGGTCCATTTCGGGTCGTTTCCGTTTGTCGTGAAATTTTTCAAAAATTTGTCGTTTCGTCGTGTCGTTTGTCGTCGGTCGTTTCCACGCGATTTAGCACGATTTGACATCCCAGTCCCGGACGTCCCATTGGTGTACCCGCGCAATCAGGGCCGGCGTGCTAGGTGTTTTTGCACCCTAGGCAGTGGGCGGGGTGCGGGGGCGGGGAGGTGCGGGCGGGCGGCGGTGGCGGGGGGCATGGGCGGGCGTCGACAGTGGCAGGGGGGAGGGGTGGGTGCATGGGTGGGTGCGCGGGCGGGCACGTGGGCAGGCGCACGAGCAGAGGCTGTGGGTCCAGCAATGACCCAGAGCAGGAGGAAAACACTTTAAACTGGGTGATTGCTGCTGCACATTGCACAAGACTGCATGCATCCTATCAAAGCAAACAAAGTGGGCAGAATGCATTGCATATTTCTTTTTTTTCTCTTGGACTTTGAACTTGAAGCACTAAATGAAATAAATCCTCTCTCTCTCACAAAAAGGAGAGGAGAGAATAAAGAAAACTGCTAGGCTTGCTATTCCCAGAACCCACAGCACTGTGCTGGAGGCAGGGTAAAGGAACTTGTTGCCAGCCACCAAGCAAATGAAAATGAACTTTTGAAAACAGAAAATAAATGGTAGTATATTCAATATATTTTTAAAATAAATCCACACCAAGCCTCCCAAAAAACCTCCCCTTTGAACTTGAAGCACTAAATGAAATAAATCCTCTCTCTCTCACAAAAAGGAGAGGAGAGAATAAAGAAAACTGCTAGCAATGAAATGAAAATGAACTTTGTAAAATAGAAATTAAATATGGAGTGGTAGTATATTCAATATTAGACATGGGCACGACTTGGCGAAATTGTCGTTTCCGTTTTCGGTTATTGGAAATGGTAACAACAATTAAGCTGTCAGAACTCGAACTCGAACTGAAAAAAGAAAAATTGGGTCTGATTTGTCGTTGTCATTCCTGGCATCGTGCGGCGATCGCGCGATGCCAAGCGGCACAGAAAAAAAGTTTTAAAAATAAAAAAACCTCAATTCCCGGCCAAAAAAGCAGGCAAAAATATGCCTGCCTGAGGGCACCTACCAGAGGGGTGGTTTCTGGGGGAGGGTCCCCAGCCTCCCCCCCTCCTGTCCTGGGATGCTGGTACTGGGATGGGAGGGGGCATCCTTGGCGTCTCCATTTGCCATGTGGTGCGGGGGGATCCAAAATGGCGTCCGCAATATTTTTTTTGACACCGTGGTCCAAAAAACCACCAAAGCACCACAGAAACATGCGAAAATTAGCTATTTAAAATGCTTGAATTTTTACAGTAGCAGCAGTGGGTTTTTTATAGCAGTAAAAGGTTGCACTGCTTTTATTTTATTTTATTTTTATTTTTATTTTTTTACACCTACGCAATGATGGGCTGGCCATGGGATGGGACCATGCAAATTTTTGGACCCATTCTACCAATTGCATGCCAAGGTTTTGACGGACACTTCTTGATGTGCAAGAGGGCATAAAAAGGCGAGGCACGCCCAGAAGAGTCGCAGTCTGGGCTTGGATATGGGTGGGAGAGGGCTGTGTGTAGCTGGCTGCTGTGCTAGACTAGTTTCGATTTCGCGGAGCCTTTAGATTTCAGTTAGGCAGGCAGGGAGGGAATTGATTCAATTGAATTTTTAGGAAATAATAATAATTCCTTTCATTTTTTGTCTGCTGTGGGGAATAGCAACACAGTTTATTCTTTTTTATTCTCCTGCAGTTTGTTAGGATTTCTTTTCTGATAGTGCTTCAAAGGGGGGGGGAGGTTTGAGTGGGAGGGGAAGTGTGGATTTATTTTAAAAATTTCATTTGCTTGGTGGCAAGCCAAGGTCCTTTCATACCCTGCCTGCAGCTCTGCTGTGGATGCACTGCCCACTTTGTTTGCAATAAAATTGCAATTGCTTTATTCGATGCAGTCTTGTGCAGCAAGTCAGTTTAAAGTGTTTTCCGCCTGCCATGGGTCATTGCGGGACCCGCGCCCACTGCCCCCGCGCCTGCCGCCCCCGCGCCTGCACTCCTGCCTTTCCCCCTGCCGCTGCCGCCACCCGCCCATGCCCCCCCGCCGCCTAGGGTGCAAAAACACCTAGCGCCGGCGGGACGCCACTCGCTGGGACGTCAAATCGCGCAAAATCGCGGCGGCGGTAACGACAAACGACAAACGACACAACGAAACAACAATTTTTAAATTTTTTTTGCAAAAAACAGAAACGACCCAAAACGGACCCGTCCCGAAAAACGACAACTCGAAAACAATTTTTTTCTGGTTGTGCCCATCTCTATTCAATATATATTTTTAAAATAAATCCACACCTCCCCCCCGTCAAACCTAAACCAATATCAGAAAAAAAATCCTGACAAACTGCAGGAGCATAAAGGAATAAACTGCGTTGCTATTCCCGACAGCAGACAGGGAATGAAATATTTCCTAAAAATTCAATTGAACCAATTATTCCTTCCCTGCCTGCCTAACTGAAATCTAAAGGCTCTGCGAAATCGAAACTAGTCTAGCACAGCAGCCAGCTACAGCCCTCTCCACCCACATCCAAACCCGGACTGCGAGGGTTCTCGGAGTGCCTCGCCTTTTTATACCCTCTGGCACATCCAGAAGTGTCAGTCAAAACCTGGCCATGCGATTGGTGGAATGGATCCAAATATTTGCATGGTCCCATCCCATGGCCAGCCCATCATTGCGCACGTGTAAAAAAATAAAAATAAAAATAAAATAAAATAAAATCAATGGAGACGTTTTGTTGTAAGAAAAACCCACTGCTGCTACTATAAAAATCAGGCATATAAAATAGCTAATTTTCGCATGTTTCTGTGGTGCTTTGGTGGGTTTTTGGACCACGCGATTTCAAAATAAATGCTGCAGTCACCCGATTTGGATCTCCCCCCCCGCACCGCATAGCAAATGGAGATGCCGCCGAGGATGCCCCCTCCCAGCCTGGTACCAGCAGCCCAGGACGGGGAGGGGGGAAGGCTGGAGTGGGGACACCCCCAAGAAATGACCCCTCTGGTAGGTGCCCTCAGGCAGGCATATTTTCGCCTGCTTTTTTGGCCGGGAATCAGGGGTTTTTCCTTTTAAAACTTTTTTCTGTGCCGCTTGCGCTTGGCATCACGCGATCGCCACGCGATGCCAGGAACGACAATGACAAATCAGACCCAATTTTTCTTTTTTCGGTTCGAGTTCGAGTTCTGACGGCTTAATTGTCATTACCGTTTCCGTTGCATAACGGAAACGAGGAACGGAAACGGAAATGAGAATTTCGCCAAGTCATGCCCATGTCTAAGGACCAGTCTTCTCAGTTGTTACATTTCTTCATTGTATAGATTGCAAAGAGATGGGAGCATGCTTCATCTTTCCTGCCACTAAATTTCATTGCACTCCATAAAAGTGTGGAGCTCATCCCTCCATCTCCACCAATTCCTAGTTTGTGCCAGGGATCACTGGCTTAATGTGATAGTGCTTGTGTGTGTGTATCTCCAAATGGCACAGTGGGCCCAAGTAGACAGCTCTCTCCCCAATATTCCTGCTTTTTAGAATTTCTCATCATTGCCCCTATCTAATATCTATGTAATATGGAACATCGAATACTGTGTACTAGACATTGAGTCTTACAGATTGTCTGCAAAGGCTCTGAGTAAAGGATTTCCTATTCATTCCAAGGCTGTGTAATACGACAGCTGCCTTGCTGTTATGGAAGGCTCTTTAGTGTTCCTCGTGTGTCTCCGACCATCTGTTTTTCTTTTTCTGCTCATGACTTCAGATGCAGCAACCTTCAGACTTCCCACTGTCATCTGTTCTCAAATCCTGATCTCTGTTCCTAGCTGTTGGCTTCATGCCTGTCTCTAACTGTGCTCCATTCTTGCTCAGTCCTGCCATCACAATGCCCCTGTGCTTCAGGATTTCATTCATATGTATCTTAAATGAAAGGCTAAAGAGTTTCTGGAATGGGTTCTGCCACATGGTGAGATGTCTAGTGCTACTGCTTAAGTCTCCATAATACACATATAAACACAGCTAAATTAGTGCTTTGTACCCAGCAATCCATAATTTACTTCATGTGACAAACTGCAGATCTGACATATTTCAGTTCCCATATCCCACTAGCCTAATTTGCATGTTATGTCAGATATTTACTGATTATTCAACTTGCATTGGGAAAGTTTAAGCGGATGTCTGCTGATGCTGTTTTCTTATTGCAAATCACACATTTTAAAATTGCTTTGCATGAATTTAATAGATGGTTGGGTTTTTTTATGTATTTTGCATTGCATGTGACACGTGTTTGAAATCTCAAATGCTTATAAAGAATTAAAACAAATATATAACACATGACAAAGCCTGCAATCCGATATATACTTTCCTGATAACAATCCCAGAGGACTACAATTCTGATGACACATGTATAATGTGACATTGTTCTGTAGGCTTAACAAAGTAATCCTGAAATCATTCACAGTCTTCAGGATAAATAATCATAGAATCATAGAACCATAGAATCATAGAGTTGGAAAAGACCTCAGGGGCCATCTAGTCCAACCCCCTGCCATGCAGGAACCCCATCACAATATTTCCGACATATGGCCATCCAGCCTCTGCTTAAAAAACTCCAAAGAAGGAGACTCCACCACCCTCCGTGGCAGCATATTCCACTGCCGAACAGCAATAACTGTCATGAAGTTCCTCCTAATGTTAAATCAAATCTATTTTCCTGTAGTTTGAAACCATTGCCCCAAGTCCTAGTCTCTGAAGCCATTGAAAACAAACGTGTTCCCTCTTCAATATGACATCTAGAGATGGGCACGGAACGAACATTTTTCGTTTCCGTTACCGTTTGTCGTTTCCATTAAGTAACGAAACGACAAATGAAAATTGTGATGAAAATGCAACGAAACGAACAGAACCACGAAAATTGTGGTCGTTACGTTTCATTTCCATTAATGGCGACACGCAATGAAATGAGCTGTTTTAAATGTTAAAAAACATGCTGGACCTCCGTAAAAATGCAGCGATAATTATTTATATTGTCTGATAATACCTACCGGGGGGTTGGGGTCCTTAAAACTGTTGTTTTTGTCTTCTCCCATTGCGATGTATTTTTCTTTTCCCTTTAAAATGGATGTCGCACCAGCCACAAAATGGAGGCAAGCCATGTGATGGGATCCGGGCCCAGATGGCATCCACCCAAGGGTTATTAGGGAACTGAGAAATGAAATTGCAGATATCTTAACGGTTATATGCAACTTGTCTCTTAAAACGGCCACAGTGCCGGAGGACTGGAGGATAGCAGATGTCACACCAATTTTTAAAAATGGAAGGAGGGGGGACCCAGGAAACTACAGGCCGGTTAGCCTTACATCTGTCCCAGGGAAGATGGTGGAAGGCCTCATCCAAGAGAAAATCTTAAAACACATAAAAGAACAAACCTTGCTGAGAGAAAATCAGCATGGCTTCTGTGAGGGTAAATCTTGTCTTACAAACCTTTTAGAATTTTTTGAAAAGGTCAACAGGCACGTGGATTTGGGTGAACCGGTGGATATAGTCTATCTGGATTTTCAAAAGGCTTTTGACACAGTCCCTCACCAAAGGCTGCTGAGAAAATTGCATAGTCAGGGCCCACCATCTTGGCCCGCCCCCGGAGGCTCATGGACCCTCAGCGGTTCGGTGAGCTCTTTGGGGGATTTCCTGGTGGAATGACTGACGATCCGGCCGAGGGTGTGGCGAACCTTTGGCATGAAACAGCTGTCCACACCATTGACCGGATCGCCCCCAAGCGCCTCCTCCGCTGCCGAGCCCGGCCCTCCCCATGGTTCACGGGGGAACTTAGGGCAATGAAGCAGGCTAGGAGGAGGTTAGAGCGCAGCTGGAGGAAATCCCGCACGGCGTTGAGTAAGGCTGCTGTTGATGCCCAGTCTAGTCGCTATATCATCGCGATAAGGGAGGCTAGAACATCTTTCACCTCCCTGAGAATTGCTGAGGCCTCGAACCGCCAGGCGGAGCTCTTCCGGGTGGTTCGGGACCTCAGCAATCCTAGTCTGGCCAGGCCTCCTCCTACTGAGTTCAGTAGTGAGCAATTCGCAGCCTTTTTCGAACTAAGATTGAGGCCATCCGTGCTGGTTTTGACTCTAGTTGCAGTCGTCCTGTCCCGCCATCTCCAGTTGCTGGTCCGCCTTCGTCGCCTCGGTTGGATGCGCTTGGGCCTGTTTCTGCTGTCGAGGTCTCCAAGGCTATGCGGCCTGCCTCCATCGACCCTTGCCCTGCCTGGCTAATTAGAGCTGCCAGAGGGACCATGGCCGAATGGGCTTCTGCCATCGCCACCGCCTCGTTCAGCGAGGGGGTTTTCCTCTCGTTTGAAGGAACGGTGGTAAAGCCCATCCTGAAAAAACCTGGCCTGGCGGTGGATGATCTGACAAACTATCGTCCTATGCCAATGTCCCTTTTATGGGCAAGGTGATCGAGAGGGTGGCGGCGGTCCGCTGCAGTCATACTTGGAGGAAGTGCCTCGATTTGCCAGTCCGGGTTGGTAAAAAGCTTTGGTCGCCCTGCAAGATGACCTTCTCAGGGCGGCCGACAGGGGTTGCTCTTCCCTGTTGGTCCTCCTGGATCTGTCAGCGGCCTTTGATACCGTCGACCACGGTATCCTGTTGGACCGGCTCTCTGAGGTCGGGCAGTTGGCTCCGTTCCTTACATCTGCAGCATGGGGGAGTTATCGGCCCCTTGGATCCTCCCTTGTGGGGTTCCACAGGGGTCGTCTCTGTCCCCCATGCTGTTTAACAACGTAAGGCCGTTGGCGGGGGTCATCAGGAGTTTTGGAGTCTGCTGTCATCAGTACGCTGATGACACGCAGCTCTATCTCTCCTTTAACACCTCTGCTGTGGAAGCTGTGGAAACGGGTGCCTGGAGGCCGTACTGGCCTGGACCGGGGCGAACAGGCTTAGGCTCAACCCCGAAGAAGACGGAGGTTAAAGCTCGCCGTCGGGTGCGGTGGCCCCCTTCCCTGTCTGGGGGAGTCTCCCTCCAGCTCGCGGAGAGGGTGCGGAATCTGGGTGTGTTCCTGGACCCGGCGCTTGCCATGGAGCACCAGGTGGCGTCGGTGACCAGGTCCGCCTATTTCCATCTCCGTCGGATCGAAAAGCTCCTTGAGAACAGTGGTCCAAGCTCTGGTGATCTCGAGGCTGGACTACTGTAACGCTCTACATGGGGCTGCCCTTGAAGCTTCTCCGGCGCTTGCAGCGGGTCCAGAACGCGGCGGCCAGGCTGGTGGTTGGTGTGCGTCGTTATGACCACATCACCCCAGTCCTGGCCCGCCTGCACTGGTTGCCCGTTGCAGCCCGGATTAGATTCAAGGTCCTGGTTTTAGTTTATAAAACCCTCCATGGCTTGGGACCGGACTACCTGGCAGAGCGTATCGCTCAGCGGTCAACTTCGGCCCGTCCCGTTCGGCAGGCGCGAGCGCACTTGCTTCGGTCGCCACCCCCGGGAAGCCCGGAGGACGAGCACTCGGACCCGGGCTTTCTCTTGGCGGCCCCCAGCCTCTGGAATTCCATCCCCAGTGAAGTGCGCTCTGCAGAGTCCCTGCTGGCCTTTCGAAAGGCGCTGAAAACCTACCTTTTTCGTGAGGCCTTTGGCGATAGTTAAAACCTCCCCCCCCCATCGTAATTTGCGCGTTAGTTGAGGTGTTATCTGGTTTTAACAGTGTCTAGGGTGTTTATAGGTTTGTTTGTCTGATTATTTTATTGTGTTTTGCTGGCTTTGCAGCCTTTGTGTAAGCCGCTTAGAGTACCTAGTAGATAAGCGGGATATAAATATAATAAATAAATAAATAAATAAATAAATAAATAAGAGGGCAGGTCCTGTTATGGATTGAGAACTGGTTGAGATCCCGGAAACAAAGAGTAGGTGTCAATGGGAAATTTTCACAATGGAGAGAAGTGAAAAGCGGTGTGCCCCAGGGCTCGGTCCTGGGACCGGTGCTTTTCAATCTGTTCATAAATGACCTGGAGACAGGGATAAACAGTGAGGTGGCCAAGTTTGCAGATGACACAAAACTTTTCCGTGTGGTAAAAACCAGAGAAGATTGTGAAGAGCTCCGGAAGGATCTCTCCAAACTGGGGGAGTGGGCTGAGAAAGGGCAAATGCGTTTTAATGTAACCAAATGTAAAGTAATGCATATTGGGGCAAAAAATCTAAACTTCATCTATCAACTCATGGGCTCTGAGTTATCCGTGACGGGTCAGGAAAGAGATCTTGGTGTGTTGGTGGACAGCTCCATGAAGGTGTCTCCCCAATGTGTGGCAGCAGTGAAGAAGGCCAATTCCATGCTAGGGATTATCAAAAAGGGGATTGAAAATAAAACAGCCAACATTATAATGCCGTTATACAAAACAATAGTAAGGCCCCACCTGGAGTATTGTGTACAATTCTGGTCACCGCATCTCAAGAAAGACATAGTGGAACTGGAAAAGGTGCAGAAGAGAGCGACTAAAATGATTACTGGGCTGGGGCACTTCCCTTATGAAGAAAGGCTAAAACAATTGGGCCTCTTTAGTCTGGAAAAAAGGCGCTTGAGGGGGGATATGATTGAGACATACAAAATAATGCAGGGTATGAGTAAAGTGGAGAGAGGGAAGCTCTTCTCCCTCTCTCAAAATACCAGAACTAGGGGACATACACTCAAATTGAGTGCTGGGAGAGTAAGAACTGACAAAAGAAAATATTTTTTCACCCAGCACGTTGTAAGTCTATGGAACTCCCTGCCACAGGATGTGGTGATGGCATCTGGCCTGGATGCCTTCAAAAGGGGACTGGACAGATTCCTAGAGGAAAAGTCCATCTCGGGTTACAAATCATGATGGAGATGTGTAATCTCTAGGCTTTAAACCAGGGTACTTCAAGGGCCAGATGCAGGGGAGTGGTATCAGGAGACAGATATCTAGTCTCATGCACTCCCCAACGCATCTGGTGGGGCCGCTGTGAGATACAGGAAGCTGGACTAGATGGGCCTTTGGTCTGATCCAGCATGGCTCTTCTTATGTTCTTATGTTCTTATCATGTTCAAACAATAGCTTGCCCAGGTTGCAGACTGGGCGGGCAGGTCTGGCAGCCACAGAGGGCATAAAAAGCTCTGGCAGCCCCCGTCCTCCTTGCAGTCTCTGGTGGGAGTTAGGGTGGGATTGCTGTCTCTGCGACTCTAGCTTCAGTCCTGCAGCCTCCCTGTGTGCGTGCGTGCTGCGTAACTCTCAGTGAGTACCCTCCCTTGCCCCGCAGTGCAGTCACTCTGTGGCTGCCTTGCACCCTGGGCAACACCCGCCGCTCCCTTTACAGCCTCCCTGCATACCGAGTCTATACTGTGTCTCTGCCAGCATCCATTTTTTTTAGTGTTTTCCCTCTGGTCTGGGGCGTTGGGGGATGCCTGCGCATAGAAATGCTTTAAAAATCGTGCAAAAAGCGGGTAGAAATGACAAATGAAAAAACGAAAAATGGTAACGAATTTTTTCCAAAAATTCACGACAAACGGAAACAAACTGAAACAGACCTCTCAATGACAATCAAAAAACTGAAACACCATTTTTTGTTTCGTGCCCATCTCTAATTACATCCTTTCAAATATTTAAACGTAGCTATCATATCCCCTCAAAGTCTTCTTTTTGAAAGGCTAAACATTCCCAGTTTCCTAAGCCGTTCCTCATAAGACATTTCCTCCAGATCCTCAACCATCCTGGTCGCTCTCCTCTGCACCCGCTCGAGGTTGTCAACATCCTTTTTAAATTGAGGTGCACAGAACTGGACACAGTACTCCAGGTAGGGTCTGACCGGAACAGAACAGAGTGGTACTATCACTTCCCTTGATCTAGAAACGATGGTTCTGCTGATGCAACCAAGAATCGCATTGGCTTTCCTGGCTGCTGCATCACAGTACTGACTCATGTTCAATTTGTGGTCCACCAAGACTCCCAGATCCCTTTCACAGGTACTATTCTCCAGCCAAGTATCCCCCATCCTATATCTGTGCAATTCATTTTTTTTTACCTAGATGTAGCACCCTACATTTCTCTCTGTTGAAATCCATTCCATTAGCTTTGGCCCAGCACTCTAATCTGTCAAGGTCTTTTTGGATTTTCATCCTATCCTCTAGGGAACTAGCAACCCCTCCCAATTTAGTATCATCTGCAAATTTAATTAGCATACTCTCTATTCCTTCCTCCAAGTCATTAATAAAGATATAGAACAGCACTGGACCCATAACAGAACCCTGGGGCACCCCACTGGTCACGTCTCTCCAAGCTGAAGAGAATTATTAAGAATCTGTCCTTGTTATGCACTGAAATTGCATTTTCCATATATCTACTTTGGTGCAGGGATTGGATTTGGGACACTGAATAAAAACAATTATTACACTGCTATCATGAACAGCAGGGGGAGAATCTTTTGTCTGTAACTTAAATGCCATTAATACTCAGTAGGGATGGGTACCAAATGAAAAATGAATTGCTGATTCATTGGTTCATTACATAACAAAACAAAATGAAGTGAAACAAACCAGGGAAGCAGCGATTTGTTAGCAACAAAACGAATTGACTGTTTTATTTGTTTGAAATCACCCAATTCATTTTTCTGTAAAACAGCTCCCCTAGGTCCTGGAGGCACCAAAATTGGTGGGTACCTTCCTTGGACTCTCCCCTTTAAGCCCTCCAAATATGGAGAGATTTGGGGTTCAAAGGCTGAGTTATTCAACTTCAAAGTGGGTGCCCCTGGGAAAACATTTTGCAGTGTTATGTGCTTGAAAATAGTGATCACAGGCAGCTAGCAGTGGAGCTTCCTCAAGCTCTCCCCTTGAAGCATGCCAAATTTGGGGGTGTTTGGGGTACACGGGGCCAAGTTATTCATCTCCAAAGGGGTACACCCTGAAAAAAACTTTTCTAAGTTAAAAGTATTTGAAAATACTGATCCCGGGCATCTAGCAGCATGGGAATTACAGTGGAGCTTCCACAAGGTCTAAATGCCTGGGATCACTGTTTTCAATTACTTTTAAATTACAAATTACAATTTTTCCCTTGGGGACACACATTTGGAGTTGAATAACTTGGCCCCATGTGCCCCAAACCTCTCCAAATTGGGGTGCTTCAAGGGCAGTGTGTGCAGAGGCATCCCTGTCATTTCCATGCTGCTAGATGCCTGGGATCAGTATTTTCAAATACTTTAAAATTACTTTTTTTTCCTGGTAGCACCCCTTTGGAGTTGAATGACTTGGCCCCCTATAACCCAAACCTCTTTATATTGGGGGTGCTTCAAGGGGGGCTTGAGGAAGTTCCACTCCAATTTCCATGCTGCTAGCTGCTTAGGATCACTATTTTTGAGCACATAACTTTGCAATTATAAATGTTTTTTTCCCCCAGGGCACCCCTTTTGAAGTT
Organism: Phrynocephalus forsythii; assembly: GCA_029282475.1. Classification (NCBI taxonomy): domain Eukaryota; kingdom Metazoa; phylum Chordata; class Lepidosauria; order Squamata; family Agamidae; genus Phrynocephalus; species Phrynocephalus forsythii. The sequence continues at coordinate 42,775,218 of JAPFRF010000008.1, read as the reverse complement.
AAATAACTCGGCCCTGAACCCCAAATCTTTCTAAATTTGTAGCACTTAAAGGGGGGAGTCCAAGGAAGGACCCATTTTATAGAAGCAAATAGGTTTGTTACTGGTTTAGTTCATACAATTTTTTTAAAAAAAATCATTTAATGAAACAGAGCCCTTTTAAACAACCCCTAAGATCCGCTGGTAGATTAACTTCGGATCCCCCCAGCCAGATATCATGTGGGTTTTGTTCCTCTTCCTGTGTTCCAACCTTTCCGCACTCTGTTGCTTCTGTCTGCGGTGAGGGGAGGGAGAGAAAAAGGGAGGAAAAAACACAGGCTCACCTCCGCTCACCTCTGTCTGTCATCGGAGCAGCCCCGTAGGGATTCCTGTCTGTTAAAGGGGCAGTGGGGACAACAAAAACAAACAGAAGGTGAGGAGAGCCCGGCATCCACAGCTTTACAATCCATATTGGAATTTTTTTACCTCCGGAGACCAGGTACTTGTAAAGTGTGCTGGGACGTGCTTAAGTAGGTGTGGGCCTATTTTAAAGTCCGCTGCTGGTGGGAAAACAATTTTATGCTCCGGATCTGCAAGTGTTTTGCAGCGGATTTTAGGGGCCGTGTAAAAGGGCTCAAAATGAATTACAGGGAAACAAAATGAAACAAGATGAAATGAATCACAATTTTTCCAGTTTGTGCCCATCCCTAATTCTTAATAATTTTTCTTATTGTTGTTGTGCCACGGTGGACAAAGCACAACTTTGGGATTTAAATGGAATCCACAGCCCTGTGAGATTTTCTCCCAAGTCTCTACACCTTTTTTTTTTTTTTGTAAAAATAAATAAATGAGTCAGCAAGTTCCTTCATACTCTCAAACAGGCTGTTCACCGCCTGTAGGCACTATGGAAATGTGGGAGGAGGAGAAGCCTTTGCCTCCAACCTCTGCAAACATTTAATACCCTCCATCAAACACCCCTTATATGGCACCCCATGCCTGGCATGCCTGTGAGGGGAACTGGACCTGATAGAGAAGGCAAGGATCTGCTCCATTCCATAGGGGACTGCACCAGGTCATTGTCTCAAAGACTATGGGAATGAAGGTAATTCCTTAGCAGCTCAAGTTAACAATTTTATGTTTGTGGCTCTGTTGACCCTTTCAAAGTTCTGTTGCTTCAATAGAAATCTTGCTCGAGAAATGACTTTCAGTGTAGTCGTGGAAAGAGTTGCATGGGTTGCAGCCAAACTGAAATGTTTATCTATCACAAATATTTTAATGATCTAGTTCAGTGGTTCTCAACCTGAGGGTTCCCAGATGTTCCTGAACTGCAACTACCAGAAATCCCTTCCAGCACAGTGAGTGGTAGAGGCTTCTGGGAGCTGCAGTCCAGGAACATCTGGGGACCCACAGGTTGAGAACCACTGATCTAGTTGTTTTATTGGGAACCTGAAGCCAAGATAAAGGCTAGTGTCTTCAATGTCTTATTCAACAGACCTAGCAGAAGTTCAAGGAACGCAGGCTTCACCATGCTGAAACATTTTGTGTACTGGATGATTTTCCCAATGGCACTTATTGCTCGTCCCATTTTGTTGTACTTGTGGCACCTCATTTTCCATCCAGGAACATATCACCAAAAAAATACTAGGAGAAGCTCTTCCCTCCTTTGGCTGGAACTTTATTATGCCATATACTTCAGCTGGCTGTGCCAGAGATATCCTGGACAAACATTCAAGTATGATTAAACCACAGCAACTTTATACAGCTAATATGCAACATCAAATGGAAGCAAAACAACCATGCATTTTTCTCCACAAGCAGTCAATATCTTAATATGTCTTCATTAGCATGTCTGTGTTTTATGTTATTGGTATTAAAGATCAAGCTACTGAGTCAGAAAGGTTTCATTATAATTGCTATCGGTGAAGAAAATCCCGGTAGAATAAGACAGTACTCCTTTGCAAATGATGAGGCCGATTGGATAAGATTTATTTTTCCTGCACTGCTATAAACCAGATACCCTATTAGGCTGTAAAATATTATGATACTGGAAAAGCTATGTAATGTAACACATGCATACTCTTCTGAATCATTCTGGAATCCACATGAGATGTCAGGGTGTTTGCTTTTCAGGGCAATGTGGACAAATATAACTTCCAGATTTATTTTAGATCTTTTTCTTCTTCCTTCTGTGATAGCTTGGATAGGCTTTACACAATCACATGGGCTCTATATTAATTAGAGAATCAAATGCCTACTAATTTTAGCTCTCACACCACAGAAGAGTAACTTACTTTTTAAAAAAGCTGATGGTAATAGGTATCCACTGGAACCAAGTGAAAAATTGAAAAATTGATTCCAACTTCCTCAGTGTACTTTTTAGATCATGCATGGGGATTAAAGAACCAGCACTGAACTGCTCAACAGCTGACAATAAAGATTTTATGTGTGTCAGGTTGAATTTTCAGAGAAAATAGAAAAGGTCACTTTTATATTGAGTCAATGTGGCTATGTTTTGGGATGCAAATGCTTTATGCTGGCTTCACAGGAGATGGGTTGAAGAAATTTGGGCTTATGTAACCAATTTAGGGAGAAATTTAGTTATAAAAAGGTGGACAGATCCCTCAAAGAACATTCCAACTTTCTGCCTCATGTTTTTGATTATGGTAAGTAGAACTCTTCCTATGAAATATCTCAATGTAACATTGAATTAACAGTAGGATATGTTGTGAGTTGTAATGGAGAAGTGCTTACAAGTCTTTATAGCATTTCTGAGGCTTGAACCTGTTCTGTTCTTTTAGTGTTACTTTTGATTGTCCTTTCATGCATTTGGTCTATCTTTTGCTCTAGTCAGTTCAAATGCTTTAGGATTCAGTTAATACATGGATGGAACTCCATTAATTAAGCCCTTCTCAGCATCACACATGCCACTTTTCCTTGCCTAAAAATACCTCTGTGGAAAAAGTAGTGCCATTTCCCTGGCACTACTTTTTCACAGTAGTGAAAGTGGAGTATACATATTGCAAGTACAAGAGAACTGGCTGATTGATCAGAGAGATACAAACCACCTATCCAATACTTTTTTATATATCCGCACAACGTGGAAGCACATAATAGGGTGTTTGTATCACAAAAAAATCACTCTTGCACATCTTCTTTTTGATACTGGCAAAAGAACTAGTGCTTCACAGAGTAGAAGAAAATGTTTATAGATTCATGTTGTCATAAAGACACTTACACCCCTAATGTTTGCTACTTATACTGTACTTATTCTTAAAACTTCCCCAGGTCAGCTAGTCATCCTGAAATCTTCAAGTGACAGAATTTCTAGTACAATGAAAAATATGAAATAAGTGGGTCCTAACAGAACTTTTAGTAATCAGATATTCTAGTTGTGTGGAGCTTTTACAATTTAGCAACCACTTCTATGTGAAGACTTAATTTCAAGTAACTGTATCTTTCAAAGATACAGAAAGGCAGGACAGAAAACATGGAAACATAAAGACACAACATCATGGAAACATAAAGACACAACATCATCCAAAAAAAAAAAAAACACCATCACCAAACTAATCCAAAAGGAAACACCCCCCAAGAACCAAGAAACAGAAGAGAACAACGGCACCGCCCTCCTCCCTTACATCAAAGGCACCACAGACAAAATCAGCAAAATTCTCCACAAACACAATATCAAGACAGCCTTTTCAAAAAATAGCCAACATCTTAAGAAACCCCAAAGACAAGATTGAGCTAGAAAACCAAGGAGTCTACGAAATACCATGCAAAGTCTGTCACATCGGACAAACAAACAGGAGAATAAGCGCACGCATCGCAGAACACAAGAACGCAGTCAAAAAGAAGAAAAATCTTCCTCTCTCTTCCAGCACATAAAAACAACAGGTCATGAAATTGACTTTGAAAGAACCAAACTCATCTCCAAAACTGAACACTTCAACAGTCGAATAATCATGGAAGCCATTGAAATAGAGAAACACCCAAACAACATGAATAAACGTGATGACACCTCCCGCTTGCCTGACATCTGGAAACTAGCCCTGGTCAACAGACGAGCCTCTGTCACAAAGACTGACACCAGGTCCAAAGGACACAAGATGCCACCACCTTCCATCCACACCAAACACAAACCCAGACCCTTCCCACAGATGAAACGAAACCACCATCCAATAACAAAACCACGACTGCACCATCTACTGCGGCACCCCACTCCAGTCACCACATGGAGCACACTCACACACCCCAAAAAAACATTGGGAGACCACAGACACGTAGCCAGACCAAAATGAATTCACAAGACACAGGACCCCACTCCACCAAAGCCCAGGATACTGCCAGAACCTACCAGCCATCTAACCCACCAGCATGTAAACAGCCATCTAAACAGCCATCAGCAGTTAATCCCTTAACGATCGCCTCAGCCACACAGCAGATCACAAAAGAACAAAGGAACAAAGGAACCTACAATCAGCAACAGAGCAAGCAAACCACACCCCCCCAGCAGTATTTATAGAAGGACTTCAACTGAGACCACACTTTGCTTCAAGAAGAAAGAAGCCAGAACACCAGCCTGAAGATGACGAGAAAATGAAACGTCGCCAAAACAACCAGATTTCTACACGGGAAGAAACCCGAATCCACCCTAACATGCAACATCATGGTACTATACACAATATGTGTCCCTGTTTTTTCATTCTTCACAAGGCTAATACTCTGTCAATACCATACTTAGTTATTCATTTGGACTTCAAATTGGGAAGGAAAAAATAGAGAAGAAATATATATACAGTGGTACCTTGTATAAAAGAATTAATACGTTCCAAGTGAAATTCTGTTAAGCAATAGAGATGGGCATGAAACGAGCGATTTTTCATTTTTGTTTTTGTTTTTTTGTTTCGTTACGCAACAACAACAAAATGAATTTTTTTAAAAACAAAACAAAAATGAAAATGAAACGACCAAATTTGCCGTGTTTTTCGTTTTCGTTGCAGCAGATGCATTGAACTAAAAAGAATGCTAATGAAACAGCAATTTTCATTTTTGTTTTTGTTTTTTAGTTTTGTTACCTAACGAAACAAAAATGAATTTTTTTCAAAAATGTCACAGAAACAAAAACAAACTGAAACGGACCCCTAAACGACCAAACGAGAAATGAAACACCATTTTTTTGAGTCGTGCCCATCTCTATTAAGCAAATTTTCTTTATACAAATTTTCTATAGGAATGCATTGAAAATGGAGTAATCCCTAACTGTGACCATTTTTATGTTGTACAGATTCACCCCATAGGCAATTGTGTTAAGCAAATTTCCCCTGTCTCTGGAATTTTTTATGTTGTACAGATTTTATGTTATACAAACTGTTTGTTATAAGAGGGTCCACTGTATATGACACACACACACACACAGAGAGAGAGAGAGAGAGAGAGAGAGAGAGAGAGAGAGAGAGAGAGAGAGAGAGAGAGAGAGAGAGACTGTATACTCGCTGCTTTACATTTTAGCCAAGTGTCATTCCTTCAGTGTTGTCACCTGAAAAGATATACTAAAATATTTATGAAATGTAAGGGGGTGTACTCACTTCTGTGTTACACTGCACACACACACACACACACACACACACACACACACACACACACACACACACACACACACACACACACACACACACACACACACACACACACACACACAGTGGTACCCCAGTTTACAAACACTTCAGTCAACACAATTTTCGGATTACGAAAGGGAATCTTTGGAAATGGATGCCTCAGTGCGTAGCATTTCCAGAAATTCCTAAATTGGGGCATAAATTTGCAATGATTTCCTTTTGTGCGTAGCATTTCCAGCCTGGGGCCACCACATGCAGTATGAGGAGGGGATTTGCACTGCTGCCGCCTCTTGCAATGGGGAGAAGCTGTCAAGTCCATGTGTGTGGTTGTGCAACCCTCACCACCAGTGCACACAAATGCACAGATTGAAGTGGTAGTGGGGAGTGTTGTGCAGCCACACGCATGGACTTGGCAGCTTCTGCCCAATGCAAGTGGTAGCAGTGGCAGTGCACACCCCCTGCCTATGCTGCAAGTGGTGGCCCCAACCTGGGTGGGCACCACTGCCACTGCTCACCTCCTCCCATCTCTTTCCTTCTGAACACAAAGGCCACCAAGGGAAATATGGCAAGAACCAAAAAAGCCCAGCAGCCATGGTGTGATCCCACTCCCAGTGCCAAGCACACACACCAGAATTTTCTCCCAGCTGGCTTCAAGTAATGGGCTGGACCCTATCTGAAGGAAAAGTTAAGTCCTATCTCCCCACCTCCATTGTCCTTTTCCTTCCCCCATGGGAGACAATGGCAGGGGAGAGACTTTTTTCAGGTTCACCTTCATTTGCCTAGCAAATGACAGCAATTAAGGATTCCCATAAATAAAAGAGAACAACAGGGGGTGGGGCAGAGGAAAATCCAAACTGACCTCACTGTTTCACTTCCTCTCCAGCAGCTCTTGATTGCTCTCCTTTCTGCTTTGATCTTGCAATGATTCTTTTCAGCCACACCTACTTTGGTTTGGATTACTGCCTTGGGTAGGGGTGTGTGGACTCCATGACCTTATTGACAGCTCTCAACTTCATATTCAGTGATTATGTCATTCTCTATTTGTATGGTTGATGGAGTTTTGGAATGAACTTTTGCTTAATGTTTTCCTGATGTCAGCAGCAGTATGGTAAGTTTGGACAGAGAAATAAATAAAATGAAAGGCCATTGTAATGTTGGTTTCTTTTGTATTCACCTACATAGATCTCAGTAATTCATGTCAATACCAGCATTTATTGATGTAATTTAGGTAAGGCAAAAACATCTTCAGACAGCATGTACGACTGAGTCCCAAAGGAAGATACTTTTACATTTGCTCAACAAGCATTTCTTTGTCTTAAAGGAAAAGTAACCACAATTGGGTCTAACAGAGTTATTGATAAGTTCCACCTATATCTAGAATGTAAAAGTTGGGTCAGGATCTTAGATGAGCTTAAAAAATGACTTAAACAGTTTGGATGTTTTTCAAAATCAATAGAAAAATACTCGATTTTTTTTTTAGGTGAACCTTGTAATGGAAGCTAATAATAATAAAGTTGGTTATGACTCATGGCAACCCTTTTCAGGATTTTGGAGGTAGAGAGTACTCAGAAGGTTTTTTTACCATTTCCTTATTCTGGGAGCATCCTGGGACTGTGCGCCAAGCCCAAGGTAAAGTAACATAAAACAAAGTGTTCTGCTTATATACCAGTGCTTAAAGCACTCTCTGGGCAGTTTACAATTTAATTATGCAGGCTACACATTGCTCCCCTAGCAATCTGGGTACTCATTTTACCAACCACAGAAGGCTGAGTGAACCTTGAGACTGCTACCTGAAATTTAACCCCAAGTCATGAGCCCAGTTTTAGCTTCAGTACAACAATTTAACCACTGCACCTTTAGGCTCCTAGAACCTAACAAGGTAGCTCTTTTTCCTGGAGGCACAGTGGGAAATTGAACTCCCAACATCTGGCTCTGCAGCCAAATACCTAACTCACTGAATTATCCAGCCAGCACTTTCTGAAATTGCTTCTTTCACATGTCTGATTTCAGTACCTCCGCCACCCCTCCCCCATTTTATGGAACCACCTTCTGCCACTAGTAACAGAGAGCTCCATTTCTAAGAAATGATTAATTTCTCTCTCTCCAAATATGTGGAAATCCATTTGTACTTAGATTTAATTCTAGAATGAAACACACTGATGGTGTTATTAAAAATGTTCCATGCCACTACATTCTAGTGCTTCTTCATTGCCTCTGTGAATGAGTCATATTCAAAATGTATATTTGTCCTTCCAAAACTGTGGCTCAATCCATGTTTCATATTACTGGGTCAGGATGAAAAGGCATTACATTCATCTTCCCTTGCTGATGTAGATCTACAGGCCATGAGAAATAGGCTTTTAAGATGCTATAGTTAGTTGTTTCTCCCCCTTAGTGCTTTTCTTTGGGTCTTTCACAACTAGCTGTGTTAAAACAGTATGTGTCAAACTTCTTATTTGTTAGTGAGGAAAAAGCCCTCAAGGCAAAATGAAATGAAACAATTTTATGAGCAAAGTACCTGAACAGAAATTATAAGGCTAAAAAAGAAATTTTGGTTTAGCTACTTTGGAGGTCTGTAACCACAACCTGTAGAATGCCCGGAGCCCTTCCTGTGCAAGAGTATGTGTGCTTAGGGACAACCTTCCCTAAAGCAAACAGACTTCTTATCCAAGTCCATGGGCTCTTTTATCCACAAAAGAATGTGCATGTTATTCCCTTGCAACCAAATGCTTTTCCACAAGAATCTATACTTAAGCCCTTAATGAACTATTAAGACACAGGCAAATATAATTAAGGAACCACTGAGGGATGTTGAAACTACAGTTTCCCCCCATGAATTTTGATTTATAGAAGGTTTATTTTAAAACCAGAGCATACCAAATACGTTGGCCCTAAACATTTTCCCTAAATGAAAGAGATGGCTCATGCTAACTTAGAGCCAACATGATTGATTAGTAGGCAGAGCATGGACTTTGGAGGTCTGGTTCGGTTCATATCCTGTTTTAGCCATTATTGTTATTTCACATGTGACAAGTACCCCAACATTCTCTATTCAGAGCACAGGAGTTGGAGAGGGAGTGCCAAAAATTACTGTTTACATTTATTTAAGGCTTTGAGCTTGTCAAAGCCCAGAATCAAAAAGGCCCTGGAGATTCCAACATGAGTAGTTTTCTGAGGGAGAGCCATCCAAAGAAGTGGGAGGATAAAATACCTGAAATAACAAGCCAACTGCCCTGGAAAAGCTTAAACTTAAAGGCCCCAACTGTTTTGACTACTTTCTTTCCCTAGACTTGATTACCTTTGCTTATTGTGGGTCCTGGACAGGTACAAAGTGGTCTACTGGATAACCCTTAAAGGATGAATACATCACGGAGTGTACAAAATAAGCCAACAGGTGCTTCTAAATCTTTGTGGTGGCTTGCAGATAGGCAGGTATATTGTCCCTCAGATCCTGAGCGCACAGAGTTGTCTTTAGTTGTCTTTAAAAAAAAAAAAAAGAAGGTTTAAACTGGACAGGCTGAAATTTCCTGTGGCAAACTTTTGTTGCTCGTTAGTCTTCTTAGTTATTACTAGAGATGGGCACAAATTAAAAAAAATGCATTTCGTTTGTCGTTTGTCGTTTGTCGTTTGGAGGGTCCATTTCGGTTCGTTTCCATTTTTCGTGAATTTTTGAAAAAAAATCATTTTCGTTTTCATTCATTTCATTACCGTTTTGTTACTATTTATTTCAATTTTTGTGATTTTTTAAAGGATTTTAAGCAATTCACTCATATTGCAGTAACGGAAATGAAACGCACGACAAAATGTCCGGTGTTTCTGTTCGTTTCGTTACATTTCAGAGACAAAATTCGTTTGTCATTTCTTTAGTAATGAAACGAAAAAACAAAAACGGAAATGAAAAATTGTTCGTTTCATGCCCATCTCTAGTTATTACTGTCAGCTTAATCATCTGGGTTGTTTCCAGGTCAGTGGCATAATTACTGGAGACCAGCAAGGCTACTTAATACCATATACACACCATGAGGTGAACACTAGCTGCAGGAATGGTTGCTGGTCTACCTGCAAGGACAAGGACTCCAGGAAAAGGAGTGCTTGTTTCTCTTTTTGTATGTGCCCTTCTGTGAAACGGGAATAATGTATCTAAGGAAACAGGACTGACGAAATAGTATTCTAATGCACATAGCTCTAAATGTTATTCAAATAATTTTTAACCCTTTTGCATAAGGGTGGATTTTTTAAAAAATAGACTCCACAAAGGGTTGGACCTCCAAGGCAGAAAGTTCTGTAGCATTAACATTCATATATTTGTAAATAAAAGTTGTACATCTTTCTACTGAGGGTACATTGGCTGGGAGAAAGGAGTACCCTAAGTGGAAAGGTGTGTGTGTGTGTGTGTGTGTGTGTGTGTGTGTGTGTGTGTGTGTGTGTGTGTGTGTGTGTGTGTGTGTGTGTGTGTGTGTGTGTGTGTGTGTGTGTACAAAAATCTTCCTATCTAAGGACCAGAAAGTTGCCAACAATAACATTAAAAAAGGAATCTATGGACAGCAACAAAATTTCAGGTTCTTCAGTTCCAAGTGTACTGGAGGAAAACATTAAAATAAATAAACAAAGATAAAAATAAATAATTAGGAATTTGATTAAGGATAAAATATTTTTGAAGGTAAAGTGGTCATGTTCATGTGATATAGAAAGTAACTTTTTCCTGTGGAACTACCAACACAGCCTTTGTAATAAGGTGACAAGAGAGGATAGGAAAAAAGGAACATTTTTTTGGGGGGGGGTGAGAAATAATAACAAGGACCCTTGAAACATCTGTATTTAGACCAGAGAGTTTTTAAAAACATGTTCCTAACTGGCCTGTTGGAAGGTAACAGTAAATACATTGCCAAATGGATGCTAAATATATTGGACTTTGATAAGACTGAATAGCTTTCCCCCCCATCACTTTGGCTCAATTTTGCTTTTTTATGTTTGAAAAGAGGGAACCCTCTTTTTGTAAAGTCTTCTTTTATACCACAGAGACGACGACGACGACGATGACGACAACAACAACAACAACAACAACAACAACAACAACAACAAAACAGGACAGATAAAACTGTACATTAAATGCCAAACTGCACTTTTATTACCTGAGTCTGAGTCAAGCTGGGAACATGTGTGGAACTACCACTGAATGTTTTACTATTCCTTCCAGCACCACAATTTTTCAGATCAAAGTATAAGGCAAGGTAAAGTGCCACAAGTGAATCCCTTAGAATGCATCTTTAAATTGATTCTTAGGAAGATTCCACCACTTTCAAAGGAAGTATGGGATTACTGACAGCTCTGTGTATTTCAGGGAAGTCAAGAGCACAGCCACAACACTGTTTTGTATTACAACACTTACAAAGGTCAGAGCATTTGCAAATGGAGAGTTGTGAGATTGTAGCAAAAAGCAAAGCAAAAATGTTCTGTAGAGACTTGTGGTATCTGCTCAGTATTTTGGCCTCTCAGTATTTTTTATTTATTTAAAATATTTTACTCCACCTCTCTTGTTAAAAAAAGGAACTGAAGCAGCTTGCATAATTAAAAGAGAATGTTTAAAACTAAAAACAATAAGTATACAGATATTTAAAAGAAAAAAATCATTTTGAGAAATGGAAAAGAAAAGCAATACTAAAACCACAGTAAAACCAGTTAAGGTGTAACACTCCTTTTTAAAAGTCTATCAGCCTGTCACTGAGGGAAGGCTTGCCTGAAGAGAATGGTCTTTGCCAGTTTGCTGAAGACAGCAAAGACAGGGTCAGTCTGGCCTCCTGAGGGAGGGAATTCAAAAGTATGGGAGCAGCAATGAAGAAGGCCCTTTCCTATGTCCTCACAAAACAGCTCTGTGGCCTTATCTCAGCCATAGTTCCTAGCCTGCTATAATTTTTAGCATCTAAGAAAACCCTGAAGAGTTAGACATCTATGCTTCTTTAACGTAGATGTTTCAGTTATTTTTAGTAATTAACTGACACTTGGAGACACCGTGATGTATTTTTTGTTTTCTATACTCTGAAGCCTTCACCTTTATTTTGATTGGTTGGTTGGAGAAGGGAGTTAGAAATTTCCCATCCTAGCTGAAATCCATACTGCTTTTAGCTTCATTTTGAAAATAGCCATAAAATGCAAACCAGGAAAAGGTTGTTTCTGAATTTGTCTAAATTTCTAAGATGTGTGCCCTCAAAAATTCACATATTAATAATAATGAAATTGTTTCAAAACTGTATCAAGTACATTTGGACCATCATCCAAGCTGCAGGAGAGGGGGCCAAACCAAATTTCTAAGGGTGGGCTAAGCTCCTCTTCCTGGATCTCAAGCTACTAGTAGCATCATGCCTTATCTTATATCTCTGAGCTCCACTCTCATTATCCCCATTTCAGCTGAACATAAATAAGAAATAATTACCCCAAAGATAAGAACATAAGAACATAAGAAGAGCCATGCTGGATCAGGCCAAAGGCCCATCTAGTCCAGCTTCCTGTATCTCACAGCGGCCCCACCAGATGCGTTTGGGAGCGCATGAGACTAGATATCTGTCTCCTGATACTACTCCCCTGCATCTGGCCCTTGAAGTACCCTGGTTTAAAGCCTAGAGATTACACATCTCCATCATGGTTTGTAACCCGTGATGGACTTTTCCTCTAGGAATCTGTCCAATCCCCTTTTGAAGGCATCCAGGCCAGATGCCATCACCACATCCTGTGGCAAGGAGTTCCATAGACTTACAACGCGCTGGGTGAAAAAATATTTTCTTTTGTCAGTTCTTACTCTCCCAGCACTCAATTTGAGTGTATGTCCCCTAGTTCTGGTATTTTGAGAGAGGGAGAAGAGCTTCCCTCTATCCACTTTACTCATACCCTGCATTATTTTGTATGTCTCAATCATATCCCCCCTCAAGCGCCTTTTTTCCAGACTAAAGAGGCCCAATTGTTTTAGCCTTTCTTCATAAGGGAGGTGCCCCAGCCCAGTAATCATTTTAGTCGCTCTCTTCTGCACCTTTTCCAGTTCCACTATGTCTTTCTTGAGATGCGGTGACCAGAATTGTACACAATACTCCAGGTGGGGCCTTACTATTGTTTTGTATAACAGCATTATAATGTTGGCTGTTTTATTTTCAATCCACTTTTTAATAATCCCTAGCATGGAATTGGCCTTCTTCACTGCTGCCACACATTGGGGAGACACCTTCATGGAGCTGTCCACCAACACACCAAGATCTCTTTCCTGATCCGTCACGGATAACTCAGAGCCCATGAGTTGATAGATGAAGTTTGGATTTTTGCCCCAATATGCATTACTTTACATTTGGTTACATTAAAACGCATTTGCCATTTCTCAGCCCACTCCCCCAGTTTGGAGAGATCCTTCTGGAGCTCTTCACAATCTTCTCTGGTTTTTACCACATGGAAAAGTTTTGTGTCATCTGCAAACTTGGCCACCTCACTGTTTATCCCTGTCTCCAGGTCATTTATGAACAGATTGAAAAGCACCGGTCCCAGGACCGAGCCCTGGGGCACACCGCTTTTCACTTCTCTCCATTGTGAAAATTTCCCATTGACACCTACTCTTTGTTTCCGGGATCTCAACCAGTTCTCAATCCATAAGAGGACCTGCCCTCTTATCCCCTGACTATGCAATTTTCTCAGCAGCCTTTGGTGAGGGACTGTGTCAAAAGCCTTTTGAAAATCCAGATAGACTATATCCACCGGTTCACCCAAATCCACGTGCCTGTTGACCTTTCAAAAAATTCTAAAAGGTTTGTAAGACAAGATTTACCCTTACAGAAGCCATGCTGATTTTCTCTCAGCAAGGTTTGTTCTTTTATGTGTTTTAAGATTTTCTCTTGGATGAGGCCTTCCACCATCTTCCTGGGACAGATGTAAGGCTAATCGGCCTGTTGTTTCCTGGGTCCCCCTCCTTCCTTTTTAAAAATTGGTGTGACATCCGCTATCCTCCAGTCCTCCGGCACTGTGGCCGTTTGAAGAGACAAGTTGCATATTACCGTTAAGAGATCTGCAATTTCATTTCTCAGTTCCCTAATAACCCTTGGGTGGATGCCATCTGGGCCCGGTGACTTGTTAATCCTCAATTTATCAATTAGTCCTAAAACCTCCTCTCTTTTAACCTGTATTTGATTTAATTCTTTAGTCAAGAGGGGCGGCTCAGGCAGCGGAATCCGCTCAAGGTCCTCTGTCGTGAAGACAGACGCAAAGAACTCGTTCAATTTCTCTGCAATGTCCAAGTCCTCCTTAACCTCCCCTTTTCCTCCCTCACCATCCAGAGGCCCAATTGGTTCTCTGGCAGGTTTTCTACTTCTAACATATTTAAAGAAGCTTTTATTATTACCCTTTATATTGCTAGCCATGCGTTCCTCAAAGTCTTTCTTTGCCTCCCTTATCATCTTTTTACATTTCTTTTGCCAGAGTTTGTGTTCCTTTTTATTTTCCTCACTTGGGAGGATTTCCATTTACAGAAGGACCTCTCCTTGTGCTTTAGAGCCTCTCTAACTCCACTCGTTAACCATGCCGGTGTCCTCTTGGACTTAAATGAGCTCTTCTTTCTTTGTGGTATGCACTTGTGCTGGGCCTCTATTATTGTTGTTTTAAACAGGCTCCATGCACTCTGAAGAGATTGGATTCTTCTAACCCTCCCCTTCAGTTTCTCTCTAACTAGTTTCCTCATCTGAGGGAAGTTTGCCCTTCGAAAATCAAGGGTTTTTATATCTGATTTGGTTGACACTCTTCCTCCGACATGCATGGCAAAGGTAATTGCAGCATGGTCACTGTTCCCCAGAGGCTCAGTGACATTCACATCCCTGACGAGGTCCTGATATTAGATCACAATATTAGATCTAGAGTTGCCTGTTCTCGGGTGGGCTCCATGACAAGTTGCTCTAAGGCACAGTCATTCAGCAAGTCGAGAAACCCAGTTTCTCTTTCTTGCCCGGAGCTCGCATTGGCCCAGTCAATGTGGGGATAATTAAAGTCCCCCATGACTACTATCCTATCCCTCTTAGCCACCTCCACGATTTCTCTCCTCATTTCAAGGTCCCCCTCAAGTTTTTGATCTGGTGGATGATAGAATACTCCAACTATCACATCACTCTTTGGACCTGGTAGTTTAACCCACAATGATTCTATGGCGGAGTCAGACCCTCTGTCAATCTCCATTCTGCTGGATTTTATGCCTTCTTTGACATAGATGGCCACTCCTCCTCCAACCCACCCCTCTCTATCCCTTCTATAGTGTTTATAGCCTGGGATTGCTGTGTCCCACTGGTTCTCCACATTCCACCAGGTTTCTGTTATGGCTATTATATCAATGTTATCCCTAGCTGCCAGATGTTCAAGTTCTCCCATCTTTGCTCGGAGGCTTCGAGCATTGGCGTAGAAGCACTTGTACAGTGGGTCCCGCAACAGCTGCTGCCTTGTTCTTCTCCCCCCACAGCTTTTATTTTCAGTAGACGAACTGTCACATTCCGCTATTCTGCCAGTGTTAATACTTGCTATGTCATCTCTATGTGATTCTCTACCCTCTCCAACCTCATTTCCTGTGGGTGAGGTGTTCCGAACCTGATGCCACACAGCTCCTGTCGGCTTTCCCCCAGTTATCAGTTTAAAAGCTGCTCTGCTGCCTTTTTGAGGTTGAGTGCCAGCAATCTGGTCCCATCATGATTCAAGTGCAACCCATCCCTCCTGAAGAGGTTTGGCTTGTCCCAAAATGTTCTCCAGTTCCTGACAAATCTAAAGCCCTCCTCTCGACACCATCGCCTCATCCACGCATTGAGGCTTCTGAGTTCTGCCTGCCTGGCGGGACCTGCACGAGGAACAGGTAGCACTTCTGAAAATGCTACCTTGGAAGCCTGGGACTTCAATCTTCTACCTAGCAACCTGAATTTGGCTTCCAAGACTGACCGCTTGGCCTTCCCGACATCATTGGTACCGACGTGTATCATGACCACTGGCTCCTTCCCAGTTCTCTCTAACAAGCTATCTATATTTCTGGTGATGTCTGCAACCTTTGCACCCGGCAGGCAAGTGACCATCTGGTTATCATGCTCCTCACAAATCCATCCCTTCGTATTTCTAATGATAGAATCCCCTATCACAATGAGCTTCTCTCCTGCAGCCTGCTCATCAACATGTACCTGATCTTGTATCTCATCAATAGTGATGAGGGAGAGATCCTCCGGTGGAACCACTTCTTCCTCTATGTTTGCCTCATGAGGTGTGCTGAGGGAAAGAGCTTCAAATTGATTGTGCAAGATGAGACTCTCTGAGCGATGCCTTGGCCTTCTACTCCTTTGAGTCACATTCCTCCACCCATCCACCTCCTGAGTTGGGGGAGTGACTTCCTCCTCTGAAGTGTGCCCTGTCTCTTCTTGGACCTGGATAGTCTCTCCCTTATTGGGCAAAAAAAGATACCAACCTATTTATATTAATCAAATGGGTGGTGATGTTTTGGTTTAATCACTGAGATTTCTAAATATGTAAATAAATAGATAAAGTAATTGTAGGATGGCAGTCACAGGGAAGGAAGACAGGAGACGACAACATAAACTGAATGCTGGTGTTAATGTAAAAACGTGTTGAAGTTGTGTGACCTAAAAAAGCCCTTTAATAGGTGTGGTGTAGAAAATATTATTTTTGAGAGCAGAATGGATGAGAATTCTATGAGAATTCTGTGAGATATTTAAGGAGTTTTGCCAATACCCTTGCCTCCCAACCTATATCATACATTTGCATGCCAAATGGAAATTGGAACTCAGGTCTTCTGAGTGTTACTCCATCATCCTCTCCACTTCACTGCACCATATAAGATAAATCTTAATTCAGAAGATTTTACAATTTGTAGCCTGAATTCTGGGGCTGCAAACCACACTTATTTATTATTTATTTATTAAATTTATATACCGCTCCATGTAGCTACACGGCTACTCTGGGCGGTTTACAAAACTTACAGAAAAACTGAAATCACTTTGTTGGAATGTGGTTGCTTTCCCTGATGCAAGACCTGGTGGTTCTAAAAAGTGTGCATGGGTTCCATTTTCAAAGTGCACCAGGGCTAGGTGTCTTTCAATCTACTGCTTACAGGTGAGTACTCATTATTGGGCAAAAACAGAACCACTGGAGCTGCCTGTGAGGCCAGAACAGCATCATTGCCCAGCAGATGCCACAGAGGTTTCTTGGTCAGCTCGGTAATGGCTGGCTGACAATGTTGTTTTTTTGTAAGGAAGTGGGAAAGTCCAGTAGCTTCTCTTCACTCACATGGCAAGCAGGCAAGGCTGCACCAATTCATTATTGGGCAAAAACGGAGTCATCAGTAGTGGCATGACACATTTCAGCACTGGCCAGTCTGTGGACCAGAGACTATTCCATGTTCTTTAATTCAAGGATTCACATTAAAGTAGGACGTGTGAAAAAGGCAGTTTCAAGCCTGTTTCCAGATAACCAACAAAAAAAAGGTTGGGAGATCATTTCCTCACTGGGCTTTCTTGGCAGGAACTGCTTTTGATGATCCGTATGGTCTCTTCTAGTTCTGCCGTTCTAAGATTATAAGATAATAAGAGTTGAAATGTGTAGTTCCTACTTAGAAGTCTTTATCGAAAATAATGAGAAAAAAGGTAAAAAGGTAAAGGTTCCCCTCTGCACATGCCTGCTAGTCATGGCCAACTCTAGGAGCGGTGCTCGTCTCCATATTCAAGACTAAGAGCCAGCGTTGTGCAAGTCCGTAGCCATGTGGATGGCATGACTGAATGCATTTCTGCACATGGAACACTGTTTACCTTCCAACTTTTTATGATGGTACCTGTTTTTACATGCTATCGAACTGCTATGTTGGCAGAAGCTGGGGTTAACAGAGGAGCTCACCCTGCTGCCTGGCACCCGGGATTCAAACCACCAAGCTGCCGACTTTGCAGCCAACCATTTCAGCACAGTAGTTTGCTGAACCACCACACCCTGTATAATAGTGAAAAGTTCCCTGGCAACTTCAATTACAGTACTCTTCTATTCAGGGAAGAACACATGTTATCTCTCCTTTTGTTCATCTGGAGATTCCTCATTTTTAGATTATTGCCTTTTCAGATTCTACACTTTTCTAGGCTGCAACAGAACAGGAGTTTCTGAAGCCAGTATTCTTTGTGAGTTGTGTAAAATTTTAAATGTTCTCTATTCTAATGTCTATTTCTGCTTCAATGACTATACAAAAGCCTTTGACGTTGTAGATCACAACAAACTATGGCAAGTTCTTAGAGGAATGGGAGTACCTAGACCACCTTATCTGTATCCTAAGAAATCTATATGTGGGACAAGCAGCAACAGTAAAAACTGGATATGGAACAACTGACTGGTTGAAAATTGGGAAAGGAGTACAACAAGGGTGTATACTGTCACCTTGCCTATTTAACTTATATGCAGAGTACATCATGTGAAAGGCAGGTTTGGATGAATCACAAGCTGGAATTAAGATTGCTGGAAGAAATATCAACAGCTTCAGATATGCAGAACGTGAGGAGAAATTAAAGAACCTCTTAATGAGGGTAAAAGAGGAGAGCAAAAATAATGGGCTAAAGCTCCATATATACAAAACAATAGATCATAGCCACTGGTCCCATCACCTCCAGGCCAATAGAAGGGGAAGAAATGGAGGCAATGACAGAGTTTATTTTCTTGGGCTCCTTGATCACTGCAGATGGTGACTGCAGCAATGAAATTATATGACACTAGGCTGTAACCAGTAGGTTAAAAAATGAACCATGGGAGCCCAGGTGGTACTCGCAACCATCTGATACACATGGAGCCAATTGCTTTACCTTTCTCTCTGCTGGCACAGAGCTGAGCTGCAATGAGCAAGTATGCTGCGATGTCATCTTTCCTTCTCTGTGGGTGCAGGCTAATCAGGAGCTGTGGAGGGACAAGCATCATCCCGCCTCCTGTCTGATTGGCCAGCACCCAAGAAGGAGGAAAGATGAGGAAAGATGACATTGCAGTGTGCTTCCTCATTGCAGTTTAACCCGGTGCGAGCCAGGAGAAAGGTAAAGCAATTGGCTCTGTGTGTATCAGATGGTTCCGAGCACCACCTGGGCTTGCATGGTTCGTTTTGTAACCTACTGGTTCCAAAAGGAAATGACCATCCCTAAAAGATACCTGCTACTTGGGAGGAAAGTGATGGCAAACCTAGGCAGCATCTTAAAAAGAAGAGACATCACTTTGCCGACAAAGGTCCGGATAGTAAAAGCTATGGTTTTTCTAGTAGTGATGTATGGAAGTGAGAGCTGGACCATAAAGAAGGCTGATCGCCACAGAATTGACACTTTTGAGCTGTGTTGCTGGAGGAGACTCTTGAGAGTCCCCTGGACTGCAAAGAGATCAAACCTATCTATCCTGAAAGAAATCAATTATGAATGTTCACTGGAAGGCCAGATATTGAAGCTGAGGCCCCATTAGTTTGGCCACCTCATGAGGATAGAGTACTCCTTGGAAAAATCTCTAATGTTTGGAAAGATTGAAGGCAAAAGGAAAAGGGGATGGCAGCGAATGAGATGGTTGGATGGTGCCACTGATGCAGCCACCATGGATTTGACCAATCTCTGGGAGGCAGTAGAAGACAGGTGAGCCTGGCATGCTCTGGTCCATGGGGTCACGAAGAGTCGTACATGAATGAATGATTGAACAACATCATTCTAATGGTGTTCCAAAAACAGAATATCACTGTCCCCTATAGTGACTACAACCTATTTCCTTTGCTCCAATGATCAAAATAGGCAAGTTCTCCACTCTGTTTTTGATGTTGTGGGTAGACTCATGTAGACTACTGAATATAGCCTATGCATCAAAACCCCATTGTGCTTCCAGAAATGAAGCTGGTCATTTGTCTTGACAATGAATTCTTACCTGATTTCGTACACCATCCCTTTAATTGGATAGTTTCTTTGGCTCCCCTACTTCCACTTCAGTTTTTTGCAGGAGCAATAGAACATCATGTTTCAGTAAAGATTAAAGTGAATGGGGAAATTCTCATTGATGGAATGACCTACTTGACAAGTTTACCTATTTGCTAGATAACATTCCATTTGCACTGCTTACAACATTTGAATCCCACCAATTATTCATTTGGAATGAAATGAAAAGGTAGTTCAGATGAGAATAGGTTGAATTTCAGTGCTCTAATCACCAGCCATTGCTACTTTATATGCCTCTGCTTTTGTATTACTCTTTAAATTGCTTTTATAAAAACTCATTCATCGTATGTTCAGTTTTTGTTAACAACCTTGGTGGCTGCAATAGTGATAACATTCATAAATGTAAATAAAATAGGTGAATGGATGACTCCTTACTAATAAATATATTAGGAAGGAAGGAAGGAAGGAAGAAGAGAAGAAAGAAGGGAATAAGGAAGGATAGATATGGGGATAATTTCTCCCTCATTAATTTCCTATAATTTTAAGGATTTTGTTTTATCTTGGTGGTTTTTATTAAAAGCATTGTAGCAACACCTCAAAGACACCATCTAAAAATGTAATGAGAGTCAGTTAACTTTCTACCAGATTTTGCTGCATGTCTGCAAAATTTCTAGGAAACAAGACAGAAGTCCCATAAGACAATTCTTATGAAATACATCTGTCCAAACAAGCTGTAAAATTGACCAACTGATTCTTCAGAATTGCTTCTGCAACTACTGTGGTCTATAAGCAAGCCCTTACCTGAGCTGCCAAATTGAGATGTAAAAAGTATGTGTGTCATTGCTGTTCACTGACTTCAATTGGCAATAGATTTTTTTTGTCTCATTCTAGTGACAAATAGAGGAGTACAACAAACTGTAAATCTATTCCTGTGACATAATAAGGATAGGAAATGAGTTAAGATAGATGTAAATTGTATTTTTCAGTACAATTTGATCTCTCAATATGATTATTCAGTGCTTCACTGTTCTTCCAACACAGGCAGACCACACACTGGAACCTGGATATTTTCACCTGTTACAATGTACTGACTAGTTCATTATCCAGACTTTATATCATCTGTGGAAGAGAGGGAAGATAATGGAAGACTATTGTACTGTGTCTTGCTTTGATGCTTTATTTTTGAAGTTGATGGCTTCTTTTAATGTAAAGGAAGGAAGTAGAGGGAGAAACTGTTGGAAGGGTTTTGCATTTGATTATTCCCTCTTTAGCACAGACAGAAATTTACAGAGGCCTGCCCAGTCTGATCCCTTCCTAGGAAATGGGATAAAGAACAATTTAGATGTACCTTGATTAAAGGAAACAAGCCCCCGTTTATTTAAGTTTGTGGCTTCATTCTTTTATACATACAGTATATTCACATGTCTGTATTTGGACAGCAGAAAACTGCAGAGAGAGGAATGTCAGCTAACAAAGAACAGGAAAGTGGAAGCAGTCTCTAGGCATGTCTGCACTGATAGAATAGTTCAGCAATTTGAATCACTTTTGAGGCTGTTTGGTTTATATTTGACTTGTGATATATCTCACCCCCTTTTTACAGTGGCTCCACTCCATTTTGGAACAACTGTAGGCCTACAAGTGTGTGTGTGTGTGTGTGTGTGTGTGTGTGTGTGTGTGTGTGTGTGTGTGTGTGTGTGTGTGTGTGTGTGTGTGTGTGTGTGTGTGTGTGTGTGTGCACGCACGCGCGCACGCGCAACTCAGGGTTCTCCTAATTAGCCCATTCTATAGCCCATGTGGATGGTTCATCTATTCCAAAATAAAGCTGTGGGTGGTATCATCTGGAGTGACAGCCCTGCAATGTATTTGGTGAGTTGTGCTACTGAAAAGAATGACAGAAACCCCCTCTGCTATTTTCATATATCTTGCAATTTTACTTTTTGTAAAATGTATTTTCCTATTGATGTCTCCTTATTCTAGATAAATGGGATACATGGTTACTATTATGTTTACCATGCTAAGCAGATGTGTTGTATTTTCAAAAATGAAAATTGTCATAGCCTGTTGAACAATTACCATGGGAAAGGGCGGGGAAAGGTAATGTTATCAATTGACAATGTTATGACAATGGCAACTTTTATATCTTTGCATAGTGTGGAAGTATAATATTCACATCACTGGAGTAAAACAAGTTGAGGAGCCCTATAGCTGTCACAAAAATCAAATACAAAAGTATAAGAGGTGATACCTTTAGGGAACTAGAAAATTAACAAAAATATTGCTAATATTTTGAGGGTGAAACCCTCTTCCTCAGAGCAGTACCAATAGGTTATAACATGGCAAAAGATGGATTTGCCAGGAGTAGAGGTGGGGACGAATCAGAAAACCCATTGTTCGGGTTTGTCTGGCTCAGGCCCACCATTGGTTTGGTTCAGGTTTGGGTTCAGGTTTGTACGATTTTTTTTTTTTAAATCTTATGAACCTGAACCGATCCAAACCGGTTTGGGCTCTTACCGGCGGCACTGGCGGCTCGGCAGTGGTGGTGGTGGTGGTGGATCCTGGCCCCTGTGGCAGGGGCTTTTTGACGTGCTGGCATGTGGTCAGAGCCTCTTTTTCCCCCAAGTGCCGACTGCACAGCCCTTTGGACCAGGTGGGCACTTCTTTTAAAAAAAAAAATTCTTGATTTTAGAGCACTGACCCAGCCACCCCTGGGGCCTGGTTGGCGCTCCTTTTTTAATTTTTATTTAATTAAAAAATATTAAGCACCGACTGTGCGGCCCCTGTGGGTTGTATGCCATTACAGAATACATACTCATTTTAGGGCACCACCCTGGGGCTGGGTCGGTGCTCCTTTTTAAAAATTTTTTTAATTTTTTAAAGCACTGACCATGCAGCCCCTGGGGCCGGGTCGGTGCTTCTTTTATTTTTAATATTTTTTCTTTATTTTAGGGTGTCAACCTGGCCACTCCCGGGGCCGGGTCGGTGCTCCTTTATTTTATTTTATTTTATTTTGTTTTGTTTTGTTTTGTTTTGTTTTCATTTTCATTTTCATTTCATTTTACTTCCGACCATGTGGCCTGCACTACAGTGGTTGGCTTTTTTTTCCTGGTCGCCCCTCCCTGCACCCAGGAAGACTGGCCCAGGAAGACCAGCACCAGCTGGGAGGTATCTCTGGAGCCGCCATTAATGAAATGAAATGAAATGAACCAATTTTTTTAAAGCACTTTTCTGACACAGCACTAAATCTGACAAATATATACATATTAAAAAACCAATAGAAAGAATGTTGAGAGTAGATACTGTAGGTGCTCACCATAAAGGGATTACACCACTGTAATGGAAATGTCACTGTTAACTTCATAGAAAATCCCCATGACACCCTTCTGGACTGATGCCAGACATTGAAAAGAGAAGAAAATAATGCCTGCAGAATCAGTACAAAATAAACAATCCTCTGATGGCTGAAAAAGAGACATAAATGACAGTGCAAAAAGTGTGGACTTCATGGGATTAACTTTACATTATGTACTCACCAAGAAGATGAATATAATGTATAAAGTCCACAGGATACACTATCCTGTAATATACCATGAAAAGCTATTGAAACTATATGTATCATGCTGTGTTCCTGTTTTGTGCCTTCCTATTTCCCGTGATCATCAATATTATTAATTTAGAAACTTCCAGTTTAGCAAGAAGACACACTTTTGCCTAATTAGTTTTAGCTTCAGTTTCAGTTTCAGAATCTTTGTTGACATCAATATCAGCCCTTGCTAATGAAAAATTCTGGACACTTACTGTTAGCTATTACTCTCACGTGTAATTATGGTGAATTGAGGAGTGAACAAACATCCTCTTATTACGATCTTGAATCTAATCATCAATCCAGATTAGAAGTTAACATATGAACCCAGATTACTAACTGTGATGCTAATATACTATCATTCTACCCTGAACTCACTGATTTCATCCTTCTGAAGCAAAGAGGGTTGGGACTTGGTTGGTAATTGAATCAGGTAACACCAGAAATTTCCAGGTGAGGCTTGGAAAGGATCCTGTATAAAAGAGCTGGTGCTAGTACAATTGTACTACAAGGACTAGATAATCCAATGGTCTGACTCAGTAGACGTCAGCTTCCTGTGTTTCTACCTTATATCAAATAAGATATAAGATGGATTCTGCAATATTATCACTTACAACATCTCTGTTCTCTTTGCACATCACAACACATTTCGGCAACGTCACTATTGAAAGCCATGTCATTGCAATCCAGGTCCTGAAAGTTTTACTAACATTTTTGGTGTTTTTCCAAATGACTTCTGACTACCTCCTTCAAGGTTATGTGCATCAGTTTTTCAAAGACGAAGCATCCTCTGCTTCCTCCTGCCCCTCCTTCACAAAAAGAGCCTGTCAGCATCTGGTCAAAAATCAGCAGCAAAAACACATGCCTTAAATAATTCCAACCTGTCTGGAAGGCCCGCATGAAAGTTCCACTGGGGATTTGTTCTTACATTATTTCCTATAGCTAAAATTCAATAGCTTGACATCACTGCAATATATTTAGACAGGAGATGGACTTGGATGTTCTGCTAGATTCAACATTTTTAAAGTGCAGGCATTTCAGGAGTTCTGGGCAGTTTTCAGTGCCAAGCAGAGCTCTCCTGTGTGACTACTTATATTCACTCTATTTGGGAAAATGTATTGGCCAAAAACTGGAAGTTCTTTTGGTGATTGGTTTACTCAGCTGAGAATAAGATAGGTAAATTAGGACAAGGGACCACTCTGTAAGAATCAGACAATAAGCAACTGCTTGCTGTTATACAGCTCTTTATTCATTGGAATATCATCCTTCTTTTGATTCTACCCAGTTTCTTCATATTTTAGATTTAGCTAAAGCAATCCTTTTGAGAAATGGGAGGTAATGAGCAGTGGTGGTACCTCATTAAGTAGAATGTGATATCCATAGATATCCACATTGCACCAATATCTTTATCCTTTCTTGTCAGGCAAAAACCAAAAGAAATGCAAAAACAAAGAAAACAAAAATTTTGTGGCACCGTAAACACTATATATTAATGTGAGCTTTCAGGGAAAAGTCCACTTCTTCAGACATGAGAGTGGGACTGCATGGCAAATATTTATGCAGTTATACATAGGCTTAAAACAAAGAAAGTGATTTTTTTCTTGGGCACAAGTAGTTAATGATGTGGCATGCCATACCTGGCAATGGCCATTAAGACACCAGTTAATATTCAATTGGTCTGCCAGGAAACATTATTCAAAAAACAATAACAATGATTGGTGGCTTAATTAATTGGTTAAATGATTGGTGTCTTCATTAATCCCAGGATATAGATAACAAAAGGAAACAAGATGGCAATAATATCAGAGCTGGCATCTAGGTTTGTAGCCAGCTTTTGACCTCATCTGGGGTTCACTGTCATCCATTGTGTTTTAGTAGTACCTTGATACTGTGGTGCTGTCTGTAGGAAATTATAGGGATATCACTAATGGCTTTGGACAGTGAGGTATTCAAGTCATTGATGGATTGGAGATCACTTGTGATATATATGAGTGGCCTTAGTTTTAAATGGTGTTTGTGATATCCTTTTTCCATCAGAAAAAAAAAGATTTTTTTATTTTCTGCATCTTTTAAAACATTTTCTCCAATTGGATGTACCAATTATTTTTACATGCTATTATTTTGTGTGCAAATCACATTGGAAGCTTTGCTGAAGGATGTCATAAAAATTTTGATAAATGATTATGAGGCCTCTTTATTATACTGTATATTATTCTTCATTAGAAACTGCAGTGCAATGAATGCCAGTAAAAAAGGTTGCTTTCCATTATCTCTTAAACGACTAGAGATGCATATGTAAAGTGATGTGTCTTTCTCCATACTATTGGCCTACAAGTTCTGCTATATTTGAGCATTTGCTGTGCTGACTCTAGTTGCTGATAGATGCAGTTTTAGAACATTTCAGGGGCCCACATTGCCCACTCCTGCACATTTATATGAAATAGACAAACCCGGGCTAAAGGTATTGCCTCAAAGCAAAAGCAAAAAGCAAAGCAAAGTCTTTTGCTTTCTATACTTACCTCCCTATAGTACTAAAAGCACTCTCTGGTCAGTTTAAAATTTAATTATGTGGGAAACACATTGCCTCCCCCCCCCCCGGTGAGCTGGGTACTCAGTTTACCAACCTCAGAAGGATAGAAGTCTGAGTGAACCATGAGTCAGCGCAATAAAACCATCAAACACCGGAAGTCCCGACCCCTTACCGGAAGTCCCGCCCCTTACCGGAAGTCCCGCCCCCGGAAGTTACCCGGAAGTCCCTACCTTCCGCCCCGCCCCCTTACCCGGAACCGGAACCTTCCTGGGCCCTTTGACCTGGAAGTGACGTCCTCTTCCGCCTGACCCGGATGGGGAGCCTTGCCCCCTCCCCCGACACGTCACGGGTCCCCCTACCCCACCCTCAGGCATGCCCGGGCATGCCTTCCCTAGGGCGCTGCCGCTGGCTATGTGTTGGCTGGGCCTGGCTTGCTGCGTGTGCGCATGCCTGAGAGGCCTTATAAGAAGAGGGAGTGTTCTGCGGTGCCCGCCGCCGCCTTTCCCGCTGTTCCTGAAACCGACTGGCTCATGGTCCCCGCCGTCCCGTTTATGTGGAGAAAGATGGACTCTTCAAGCAAGATCGGGTTTTCCTCCAGCTTACCGAAGGACACCCCGGACTCACCGCCGAAAGCAGAGAGCGTGGACTCCCCTCCGAAGCCCGAGAGCCCGGACTCCCCGCCAAAATCCTGGACCCCGAAGATAGAGAGGCAGCGGTTGAAACCGAAAAGGCGTCTGCACCCCCACATGCACCACGGGCCTACGGGATTTTCCATGCCCCTCTGCCCCCTAAACACCCCATCGCGGAAGCCCAGCTCTGCGCCCAAAAAGCCGCCCAAGTCTGCCCTTCACACTGAGGAGACCCTGTTTTGGTCCGATCTTGAGTGTGATTGTCCTCATGGAGTAAGAGCAGGATGGCAGAAACCAAAAGAGAAATCGGGGAGTGAATGCTCAGATGGTTCCGAACCTGGGCCTCTAGAGGAGCCACAAGAGGATATTTGGACTTCTGCCGATGAGGGTTATGAGAGCGGTTCAGCGGCCGAGGTGAGTTTTTTCATTAAATTGTTTATAACTCTCGTTCGGGTTTGGGGGCGGGTGCTGCAAAATTTAAAACTAAGAGGCTGTTTAATGCTCTCTCAACAGGACACTCTGCTGGAGAAAAAGAATCTGCCGAGAAGTCATAGCGTGTGAAAAAAAAAAAAAAATTCTAGCGCTTCAAGTGGTTTCAACATATACTCTGAGAATATAACAGCTTATTCAATAATGTCTGTCTTTATGTTTAAAATTAGAAAATAGCCTTTTCCGTCCTATTATTTGCAAATATTAAACACATTATAAGTCTGGTAAAGCCTTGAAATCTTAAAATGCTCCAGCCTTATTCTCTTGTGAATAAAGTTTATTTTACCCCTTAATCTGTGTTCATATGTCTGTGGGCTGCTAAGATGCCTGACCACGGGGATGTTCTAAAAAATATATATTATACACCAGATTCTGTAGGAAGTTTTGGAGGTGTGAACCCTCTATTTAGTGAGGCAAAAAAGCGTATCAAATCATTAAGGGTCAAGGATGTTTCTCGATGGCTTTCTGATCAGGATGCCTATACACTCCATAAGCCCGCCCGAATACATTTTAAAAGAAACAAGACTATTGTCTCTGGAGTCGATGCACAATGGCAGGCGGATTTGGTAGATATGCAGCAATTTTCAGAGTACAACAGGGGCTACAAGTACATATTAACATGCATTGATATTTTATCTAAATATGCCTGGGCTGTGGCTCTCAAAGACAAGACGGGGCGGGCGGTGTCCAAAGCTTTAGCGGACGTTTTCAAACAAAACCATAGACGTCCAGAGAAGCTTCAAACAGATCGAGGTTTAGAGTTCCTAAATAAGCCTGTAAGGCTGCTGTTAAAGAAACATGGGATACACCACTTTGTCACCAATAATGAGGTCAAGGCTGGTGTTGTGGAAAGGTTTAACAGAACTTTAAAAACAAAAATGTGGCGGTATTTCACAGCCAATAATACGTACAAATATATGGATGTATTACCTCAGCTCCTAAGAAGCTATAATCACAGCATGCACAGAACTATCAAGGCTAGGCCTGTAGATGTGACCCCTCACAACTCTTTGGCCATCTGGAAAACAATCTATGGGACCTCTGCTAAAACGAAAGAGGAGAGGCCACTGTTCAGAAAAGGAGACCATGTCAGGGTTTCAAAAATAAAGGGGGTGTTCGATAAGGGTTATGAACAGAATTTCACTACAGAGATATTTATAGTGGATCAGGTTATCAAAAAAGCAAAGAGACCCGTATACCTGTTAACAGATTACCATGGTGATGCTATTGTGGGGACATTCTATCCCGAAGAACTACAGAAAGTGAACCCCCGAGAAGACCGGGTGTATAGAATTGAAAAGGTATTGGCCACAAAAGGCCGTGGCTCAAGAAAACTTCACTTAGTGAAATGGAAGGGTTGGCCCAGTAAGTTCAACAGTTGGGTGGCTGCCTCTGAAATTTGCGACCCTGTATAGAAGAGTTGGAAATGGGAGATAACGGATTTTACATCACACTCCCCAGCAATGCATGCAAGGAAATATTTCCTCAAAATACAAATGCTAATTTTACAACACTGCTACCACAACCCTTAGATCTGAGCGGTGCATGGGAAGTTGGTCTGGCTGAAATTCAGTACCCCGCAGCTGGTACACACTGACTAAAAATGCCATGTTTTACATTTATCAGGATGCAACTAAATGGGGCTTTCTACTACACAGAGGTTATTACAAGAGCATTCAATCTGTTTTGGATGAAATGAATGACAATATAAAAGTAGCCATAGATCCGCCTAAAATACGTTTTGTCTACGACCCTGTAAAGGGTAAAGTTAGATTCATAGGGGAAAACACATACAAATTCTCGGCCTCTGGGGGTTAGCCCACATATTGGGCCTACCACCCGATGTTCCTGTCGATAAAATAGACCACGCTGCAGACATTACCGGAGGGTCAGCGCCTTGTACCTGTATACGGATATCATAGAGCACCAAATTGTAGGAGACAGCTCTGTACCCCTGTTACGGTGCATACCCGTCAGAGGAGAAACTTATGAATGTGTCACCATAACTTACGATAAGCCGCATTATATGTTAATGAGCAAGAGCCACATCAACACAATAAGCATTGAAATAAAGACCGACCAGAACCAACACGTGCCATTCAACTGGGGGAAAGTTGTCGTGAGGTTACACGTTCGACCCAGAAGAGGTTATTTTTAGAGCGTGCAAAAGAGAGCTGCATGAGCCAAAAATGGTTGTCGTTAAAGATTATGGAAATGTAGATGCCTATAGGGCCTACTACAAAGCCCAGGCAGGCCGTGGTCTACCTGGTTTCCATGGAGCTGTAAACATGTATGGAGCAGGTCTGGGGGGCATTTTTCGTGGACTTTTTCAGAAGGGCTGTTCCTCTTTTGAGGAGTGGGTTTCAAATGATTAAACCTCATGTTAAGACAGCCATGCACAACATAGCTGGAGACGTAGTGAGTCATGTTATGAAAAAGGTGAGAACCCAAGAAGGCTCGGGTCTCATGTACCTAAAAAGAAGGGGAGGAGTTAAACGAAAAGCATCTCACCAACATATTGGAGCACCTCAGCCCCTAAAAAGAAGGGGTATCCGTGGTAGAAAAAATCAGAAGCTGCAGGTCAGGAAGAGGAGTGGAGGCCGCAAGACAAAGATACTAAATCACAGCAGAAGAGACATATTTTAAAATGGCATTCATTCATAACTCCTCTGAAGAATGTACCAAATCCGAGTTGGATCTTTTTCAAATATCACCAACACAAACCTGCGTGGAAAGCAGTATGTACGTTGAAGTCCCGCCTCTGTCAGCCCTAAGCCCTAATGCACCTGTGGAATTTTATATAACAGGGGCGAGTGAATTTTATTTAGACCCTCAGTCATTCGCTTCTTTTTCTATGTTGCAAAATAACAAAAGCAGATGGTTCAAACATGGCTGATGCCGCCAAAACGGGGTTGGTCAATTACCCCATTGCCTCGCTGTTTAGCCAGCTGGATGTTACCCTCGGCGATAGGCTGATTAGCCAGAGTCACAACTGCTATCCCTACAGAGCCATTTTAGAACTGCTTCTGAACTACAGCACCGATGCCTTGAGTACACAATTTGCAGCAGGTGGTTTTTATAAAGATGCCTATCAAGCGATGGAATCTACAAGCCTAGCCGCTGGTGAGGGAAACTGGGGCTTTAAATCTAGAGCACATCAGACAGCGGGTAGCCGGACCTGGGATTTGATGGGCCCATTACACAGCGATATATTTTTCCAGGACAAAATGCTGCTGAATGGTGTAGATGTGAAGATCAAACTCACACGCAGCAAGGATGCGTTCTGTTTGATGAGTGGAGATGACAATGCAAATTATACAGTACATATTTTAAATGCAGCTTTGTTTGTTAAAAGAGTGAAAGTATCCCCCGGTGTGCGTCTAGGGCACAGTGAAGCGCTTCTTACCTCTAATGCAAAGTATCCTGTTGAGCGGATCGGAATGAAAGTTTTCAGCATAGCTGCGGGGAGTCTTGTCTGCAACCAAGAAAATCTTTTTTTGGGGCAACTGCCTAAGAAACTGGTCATAGGCTTTGTTGACAATGAGGCATTCAGCGGTCAATACACACGAAACCCCTTCAACTTTAAACACTACAACGTCAATTTTGTAGCGTTGTATGTGGATGGAGTTCAGACCCCATCAAAGCCTCTACAGCCTAATTTTCGAGACAGCCTATGCGTACGTGAATACATGCATTTGGCAAAAGCCACGGGAGAAGCATGAAAGATCTGGACATAGCTATTAACCGTCATGAATTTTTGCAGGGGTACACACTGTATGTTTTTGACCTCACCCCTGATCAGGCCTGCTCTGACCACTATTCTCTGATCAGAACAGGTAACCTCAGAGCCGAGATCCGCTTTGCTGTACCCCTTCCCAACACTATTAATATGATTTTATATGGGGTATTTGACAACGTGATTGAAATTAATCACAGCAGAAACGTCCTCTTTGATTACATGTGAAGATGAACACAGTCCAGATATTGAATTTATTACATAAAAACAAAAACTTTGCAGGTGTTTATCCCAGTGATATGCTACCCCGGACGATTATTACCAAGCGGCCAGCTGGGATCGTGGTCAACACCCATCCTCACACACTGCCTGGCGAACACTGGCTGGCTATCTATCTACCAGTACATGGCCCTGCTGAGTTTTTTGATTCATATGGAGCAGCCCCAAATAATCCGCTATTTCCTGAAGACATCTATGACTTTTTAATGAGGCAGACCAATGAGATAACATACCAAAGGAAGCAGTTGCAGCATCCCTTAGCTGCCACCTGCGGCTATCACTGTGTCTTCTTTTTACAGAACAGAACAAAAGGCTTCTCTTTTCCACAAATATTAAAATTGTACACTGGCGATTCCGTGGGCAATGATACTATGGTAGTCAGCTTTGTCAAGAAGATTAGAAAATCTAAACACCGGTGCCCCCTCTTCAATCCTGTTCAGGCCTGCCTGCCACCGTGCAATCCATGATGTAATTCTGTTCCTAAATAAAAGGCTGTTATACAAAATAATCTGTTTTGGTTTTTATTGTGATGATATTAAAAAGGGGACCCTCTTGAAAAAATATTACAGAGGTACACATGGAAATTAAAGGCCTTTAATTATAGGTAAAATACAGAATTTCATTGTTTTCAAGGTAAAGCAAGAAGCGTATGTTTTAGCTGATTTTGCATGGTGCAGTTGTAATAATTAACTTAGCTGCAAACACCAGCTCTAGGGCCCTCTTGAAAAAATATTGCAGAGGTACACGGGGAAATTAAACGACTTTAATTATAGATAAAATACAGAAACCCATTGTTTTCAAGGTAGAGCAAGAATTGTGTGTTTTAGCTGATTGTCATGAGAACCATAATCTGATTAGGTGTCTTAGCTGGTAAGAGGTTAATCTCAGTGTTAGCCTTTACTGTGGTTTGTGTAATAATTAAAACAGGCAGCAAACAAACCTTAACTAGCTCACAGAAACTATCAGCAAAGTGCATTTATGAAAACTTTGCCAGCATCGCCACCTCATGCCCAAAATGTGTTACAACAAGTCTGGTTTCACAAATGATGGATATATTTCTCAGAATAAAACGAAAGAATTTTTATTTAATACAGAACAAAAGGCTTCTCTTTTCCACAAATATTAAAACTTGGTCTCTAAAAGGTTCACCAGCACTCGTCTATGAGGCTTTTATAACACTGTTGTTAATTACTTTTAGCTCTAAGGGAATATTTTGAAAGCACAAGGCAGAACACAACATCATACATTTTGTGTGTGTGTGTGTGTGTGTGTGTGTGTGTGTGTGTGTGTGTGTGTGTGTGTGTGTGTGTGTGTGTGTGTGTGTGTGTGTGTGTGTGTGTTTGTGTGTGTAGGGGAAGAGACAAGAATGCTTATACTATATTATTGTATATAATTCTTCAAGGTTTGAAATATTGATGACAATAAATCCTTGTATGGCTATAATTAAACATCATTTGGAGAAGTCTGCTAAAGATATCAAAAATATTACAGACGGGGACGGGAAATTAAAGGAATTTAATTATAAAAGAGTTTTGAAAGCTGAAGAAACACCATGAATTTATTAAATAAGATAAGTTCATGTACACAAGCAATGGCTCAATGTCTCTTGAAAAATACAGGAACCCCCTCTTTTCAGCTTACACAAATGTTTGGTGTCCTGAGGCCGAAACTCTGATTACAAAGGCTGGGCCAGTATCAGTGTTAATATTAAAGCCACCTGCAAACAGAGCGCATCTCTTGCCCATTGTGGGGCCCTCTTTAAAGATTTAGCATTTAAGCTGCTGGTTCTGTTGCTTTTACCACGGCAGAGGGTAAAAATTATTTGTAATATTTCAGGCAATGATCCCCCTTCCTGTGTACACAAGCAATGGCTCAATGTCTCTTGAAAAATACAGGAACCCCCTCTTTTCAGCTTACACAAATGTTTGGTGTCCTGAGGCCGAAACTCTGATTACAAAGGCTGGGCCAGTATCAGTGTTAATATTAAAGCCACCTGCAAACAGAGCGCATCTCTTGCCCATTGTGGGGCCCTCTTTAAAGATTTAGCATTTAAGCTGCTGGTTCTGTTGCTTTTACCACGGCAGAGGGTAAAAATTATTTGTAATATTTCAGGCAATGATCCCCCTTCCTGTGTACACAAGCAATGGCTCAATGTCTCTTGAAAAATACAGGAACCCCCTCTTTTCAGCTTACACAAACGTTTGGTGTCCTGAGACCGAAATGTTGATTACAAAGGCTGGGCCAGTATCAGTGTTAATATTAAAGCCACCTGCAAACAGAGCGCATCTCTTGCCCATTGTGGGGACCTCTTTAAAGATTAACCCTGTAATACAGAATTTGTCCCAATATCATCCCTGCTTGTCATTGCAAAGTGTACATACCTTTGGGAGAATCAGGTTTATCCAGCATATTCAACTGGCGAGGCTGTGAGAAGGGTGAGTTTTTCACATTTGCTTTATGGGTTTTATTTTGAAAATCTTGTGTAGAAGGCATTAATTTTGGATCATGGGAATTAAATTGGGTATATTTCCAACTCTAGGTAGTTTTTAAATGTTTAAATCTTGGACCAGTTGAAATGTGTCTTAACATTAATGTGACTACATGCGTTTCATATGGTTCAAAACTTTTATTCTGTGATTATAAGCTTACAGCATTTAGAGATTTGTTAAAATACTTTATAAAAGAGGTTGATCATAAGTTTTCTCAGAAAATTAGTTGCTGGAGGTCTCCTGTTGTTTGCTTTATGGGATTTATTTTGAAAATCTTGTTTAGAAGGCATTAATTTTGGATCATGGGGATTAAATTGGATATATTTCCAAATCTAGGTAGTTTTTAAATGTTTAAATCTTGGACCAGTTGAAATGTGTCTTAACATTAATGAGACTACAAGCGTTTCATATGGTTCAAAACTTTTATTCTGTGATTGTAAGCTTACAGCATTTGGAGATTTGTTAAAATACTTTATAAAAGAGGTTGATCATAAGTTTTCTCAGAAAATTAGTCGCTGGAGGTCTCCTGTTGTGGGCATCTAATATTGCTGCCAGCCCATTTTCCTGCATGAGAAAAAAAAAAGGGGGAGGAAAGAGTGTGTCAAAATACTATTTCAATACTTTGTAAGAAAATCAGGGGGAGTATTTTTCTTTCAAATATGCTTACCCAAGACTCCAGATTCCAAAGCCAGGTTTTATGGGTTGTTAAAAATTCAGTCACGCATTGTACCATCTGGCTGACATCGTTTGTAGACAAAATTCCGTGGGTTTGTTGAAATTGTTTTAACAAGCATGCAGCGTACATTATTAATGCTAATATGCGCCCCCAATTCATCTGATTATCAGAAACTGTGACTGCAGCAGTCTTCATAAACAGGCTGCATGTTTCACTAATATTGCACAGCTGTAACTCCTGCAAATAACTGTGAATCTTGCATTCAAAGTTGGGCTGTATAGAGGCAACAATTCTTTCTAAAATATTATTCAGGCTTTCGGTCAGCGGATGCATTTGATGATGGGGTGTCTGTTTCTCATTTTCTGATAAATAGCTACAACAAGCATGCATTAGATATTTGCTGAGTACAGAATGGGTGATGCCTGCCATCCTGTGTCTTAAGCGTGTGCACAGACATGTTGTAACTTGCAAACCTTTTTCAGATCGCCCCCCCGCCTGTTCTGCCAATGAAACCCCTAAAATTGGGCCTCGCACCACCCCCTGGAAAAGATTTAGGTCAGTTATGCCTCTCACAAAAATGGTTTTAAAGAAAATGTCAATGCAATATATTTGGGGGGGGGGTCATGTGTTGTTTGCATATTAAATGGGCCCTGTGATTTTTAGTGGCATACTTTTATGTTTTAGATAAATATTTAGCGGATGACTTTGTTGATGCCTCTCCAATGAAGGTATCCTCAAAAAAAGGTACTATTTCACAACCTCCTTATAAATTCTGCTTTGGCAATAAGCTTAGGGTGTGTGTGGGGGGGTATTTCTGACACACCCCTGTAAAATTATTTGTAATATTTCAGGCAATGATCCCCATTCAAGCTCAACAAAAGAAGATTTTAGGAAAATGCCCTCACCACAGCCCTTGTCAATGTCCTCAAAAGGTGTGTAGTTCCCCATTTAATATTCTGGTATGGCATATTAAATGGGACCTGTGATTTTTAGTGGCATATTTTTATGATTTAGATAAATATTTAGCAGATGACTTTGTTGATGCCTCTCCAATGAAGGTATCCTCAAAAAAAGGTACTATTTCACAACCTTCCTTATAAATTCTGCTTTGGCAATAAGCTTAGGGTGGGTGTGGGTATTTCTGACACACCCCTGTAAAATTATTTGTAATATTTCAGGCAATGATCCCCATTCGAGCTCAACAAAAGAAGATTTTAGGAAAATGCCCTCGCCTCAGCCCTTGACAATGTCCTCAAAAGGTGTGTAGTTCCCCCCTTTTAATATTCTGGTATGGCAGTAAATACAAGAGGGCACAAAATCCTTTGTTATACTTCAGACTACAACAATAAATTTCATTGGTATATTTCAGACAACAATGAAACTGTTCATCCTCACCCTGCGGTGGAGAACCCAGGCAGCATGAAACGGAAAAGTTCAGGTGTGTGTGTGTGTGTGTGTGTGTGTGTGTGTGTGTGTGTGTGTGTGTGTGTGTGTGTGTGTGTGTGTGTGTGTGTGTGTGTGTGTGTGTGTGTGTGTGTGTAAAGAGGCTCAGAAGCAGTTAGTGGGTTGAGAAAACTAGAGATATTGATTATTGCTGTTGTATCATTTATTTTAGGAAGTATAAAAGAACCAGCATACAAAAGGGCATGCAAATCCCATTTTCCTGAGCCACCAATACCGGATGTCCCTGTGGAAAGGAGCAACTCTCCAGGCAGCTCTACGATGGCTGCACCATTTCATCCAGCTAACAGCAGCCATGACACTGATTCAACAAAAAACAAAAACCATTATAAGGTTTTAGAAAGTATGCTTGGCTTTGTTAAATACACTTCATATTCTCTCATGGAGCTTACACGATATGCTAGAAGTCTTGAGCAACGCATGGCAGGCGTAAATGATTGTGATTCTATTAAAACCATGGAAGGTTATCATGTTGAATCTATATGCATGTATTATCAAAGAGGGAGGGGTTATAGCTATTTTAAGAAAAGAACCCTGAAAAAAAAAAAAAGTCTTGGCCAGAGGGGATCAGTCTTGTAGGGTTATAGCTAGCAAACTGCTGAGAAATGCTAAAAAGTTTCTTTCACGTCGCAAAAAGCGTTCCAGGCCTGCTACACACCATAACCCCACAAATGTTCAGCAGCCCTGTTCTCTAGAGACCCAGAGGTCACAGCACCCAGAGGTAAATGTTGGTGAATCTTCACAGCCCTGTTCTCTAGAGACCTCACAGTACCCAGAGGTAAATGTGGGTGAATCTCCACAGCCCTGTTCTCTAGAGACCTCACAGTACCCAGAGGTAAATGTGGGTGAATCTCCACAGCCCTGTTCTCTAGAGACCTCACAGCACCCAGAGGTAAATGTTGGTGAATCTACACAGCCCTGTTCTCTAGAGACCACACAGTACCCAGAGGTAAATGTGGGTGAATCTCCACAGCCCTGTTCTCTAGAGACCTCACAGCACCCAGAGGTAAATGTTGGTGAATCTTCACAGCCCTGTTCTCTAGAGACCTCACAGCACCCAGAGGTTGAGGATGGTGAATCTTCACAGCCCTGTTCTCTAGAGACCTCACAGCACCCAGAGGTTGAGGATGGTGAATCTCCAGATTCTGTAAATGACAATGCATCATCTGGTCAGCAAGCTCCCCCTGTTTATGCTGAAATTTTGAGAACATGGACCTGGGTGCAGGAACAGTATAATGCTATGCGTAGGGGTATCATTTTCCGCTTTGTTAATCTGGAGCATATTGGTTCCTATGCTGATGCAATGTCAGCACTTTATAATGCAATACAGCAGGTGCTTAATGATATCAACCAGAACATTGACCCTGAAGATTTTGTTCAGATGCGGCTTGAGGGTGGTAACATGAGAGATGCTTTATATTCAGTAAAACAGTCAAAAGAAGCCTTGGACCCCGAGGCATTCCTAACAAACATGAGTAATTTGTTACAGAGCAACATGGAACTTTGTACAGAGGGTGCTTTACGTTTAGTTGTTACAATTGTTAAACCGCCAAGAGGAGGCGGTAGGCCAAACAGACGCTTGAAAACTATACCATACAGCAACATCATTGCTAAAAAGAGGCAACACCTGGTAGATTTTAAGAGTGTGGATGGCATGCTCTGTTTCGCAGGAAGTTTGTCTGCTGTCATAGCTCATGCTGATTGTGGTGCAATACCTACAGACTCTGAGCTGGTGCAAGCTGCTAAACAGCTCTGTCAGGAGGTTGGGTGGCCTGAGCAGAAACAGGTGTCTTTGAATGACATTGGTCTTTTTGAACACCATCTACAGCGGAATATCCAAATTGCTCTTTATAATAAAGATGGCTGGGGCTTATTTAAGTCGGGACTCAACGCTATGCCCAAACACATACCCTCTTCCTGTATGATAGTCATTACTATGGTGTTCTTAATGTAAAGGGGCTTTTGGTTCAAAAATTACTGCTCCTATTGTAACACCCTCTATCAACATACACATCGCTGCCTATTTTTCTGTAGGATGTGTTTGAAAGAGGATTGTACCCCTAAAATAGATGAACAGCAGAGATGTGGATGTTGCAAACTGCTCTGCCAATCAGCTGACTGTTTAAAAGCTCATGACAAACTGGCCTCAGAAGGTAAAGTGCCCTGTGTGCTTAAGATATATTGTAAACAATGTAGGCATTATCAAAAGTATGATCATAACACAGCCAGTTGCCGAGGGCGTCAATGCACAATATGTTGGGATATCTTAAAAGAGGATGATGAAAAACATCTATGCATTATGCAACCTGTTAAATACCCTGAAATTTCAACGCAATATATATTTTATGACATCGAGGCACAACAAGACACAGGCGTACATGTAGCTAATTACTGCTTTGCTGAGGCTTTTGGTGGGGAAACTGTGGAATGTTTTCAGGATGAAATGAATGTGCTCCCTGAAAAAAATGCTGCTACTGGTGAGGTGGAGGAGATTGAGACGGATGAGGAGGAGGAGGTGGAGGAGGAGAAGATCCTTGGTGTAAGGAGTGCTAAGAAAAAGGTGAGACGTTGGCCTTATGGTCGGACTTGGGAGTTCAAAGGAGAGTCATGCATAGCAGACTTTATACTGACATTCACTAAAGATAATCGTTTTAGCGGCACTACTTTCATAGCCCATAATTCCAAAGGTTATGACTGTTATTTCATGCTTAACCAGCTGGTTAAAGAAAAACTGGATGTAGATATCATAGCTCAAGGTGGGAAACTCCTCTGTGTCACCGTTAAAGGCCTAGGCATAAAATTCATGGATTCACTCAGCCATTTGCCCATCGGGCTCTCTAAGCTTCCGAAAGCGCTCGGATTTTCGGGGTGCAAAGGATATTTCCCACACTATTTTAACAGGCCTGAAAATAGTAATTATGTAGGGCCTTTGCCCCGCCAGAAGACTACGGGGTGCAGTACATGATGCCTGCTGAGCAGAAAGCTTTTTTAGATTGGTATGAAGAGAATAAAATGCAGACATTCAACATGAAAAATGAGCTAGCACATTATTGCAAGCAGGACGTACATATCCTGGTGCAGGCTTGTACAAAATATCGCCACGAAATCATGACGCTGACCTTAAAAAAAAGATTGTGAAAAAAAAAAAAGAAACTGAATATTATGCCATAGACCCCCTCCAATACCTAACTCTAGCCAGCGTGAGCCTAGCCATGTACAGGTTCAAATTTATGCCTGAAGATTCCATAGCGATACCACCTGCAGATAATTACCACCACCAGGTCAAAAGATACTCAACACCTGCCATCCAATGGTTGCTGTACCTTAAACATAAAGAAAACCTAGAGATCCAGCATGCCTTAAATGGTGGTGAGGTTCAGGTGGGTCAATATTTTGTTGATGGCTATGCTGTAGTAAATGGTCAGCCAGTCTGTCTGGAATTTCTGGGTTGTTTTTATCACGGGTGCCCCCTCTGCTACCCTGCAGAGGACTGGAACCCCTTGGTTGGTAAAACTTACAGGCAGCTTCATAATGCTACTGAGGAGCGGACAGCAATCCTCAAAAGCATGGGTTATGAAGTGAGATCAATTTGGGAGCATGAGTGGAAAAACATGATAAAAACTGACAAAGAAGTCCAAAACTTCCTTGCCACCGCACAGTTTCCAGAGCCCTTAGAACTGAGGGATGCCCTCTTTGGTGGACGACGTACAAATGCAGTGTGTTTGTACTACAAGCCGGCGAAGGGTGAGGAGATTCGTTATTATGATTTCACGTCCCTTTATCCCCATGTACAAAAAAACAGGGAGTACCCCCTTGGACATCCGATAATAGTCCATGAGAACTTTGATTCTCCTACAGATTACTTTGGGTTGATAAAAGCCAAAGTTTACCCACCAAGAGGTCTCTTCTTCCCAGTGTTACCGTCAAGGGTAGGTGGAAAGCTCATGTTCGTGCTGTGCTCTACATGTGCAGAACTCCGCCAGCTAGAACCATGCAATCATTCAGATGATGAGCGGGCTTTAACAGGGACCTGGTGCACTATAGAGATGAATGTTGCTATAGAGAAGGGGTACAGGGTTGGAAAAATCTTTGAAGTGTGGCATTTTTTTCAGAGATCGGGTGATTTGTTTTCTGATTATATGAAGACACACCTGCGGCAGAAACAGGAGGCGTCAGGTTTTCCCCACTGGTGTGTCACAGAGGCTGATAAAGATAAATATATAGCAGATTACCTCGAAAAAGAAGGGGGGTGTTGCTACGCGCAAAAAAATAGAGCCGAATCCTGCAAAGAGACAGATTGCTAAGTTGTTTTTAAACTCACTGTGGGGAAAATTTGGCCAGAGGACAAACCTCCCTAACACAGAGGTAGTAAGGGACCCAGACAGGTTTTTCAATCTCTTGTTCTCAGAAACATTTTCAGTTTCCATGTGTGAGTTTCTTGATGATGATGCGGCCTGTGTAACCTGGAAGCATAACACAGACAGAATGACAACCTCAGGTATGAAAAATCCCTTCATAGCCTGTTTCACAACTGCATATGCCCGTTTGGAACTTTATAAACTGTTGGACCGGCTGCAGGACAGGGTCCTGTACCATGATACAGACTCTGTTATTTTTGTTCACAGAGAGGGCGATTGGAATCCCCCTCTGGGGGATTATCTGGGTGACCTAACCAGCGAGATACCAGAGGGGGAGCACATTACTCGTTTTGTTTCAACAGGCCCTAAGAGCTACGCTTACACATTGTCGGGGGGCAGTGCCTGTGTGAAAGTCAAAGGAATCACACTGAATGTGGCAAACAGTGAGAAAATTAATTTTGACACTCTTCAAGACCTCGTGTTTGCCTATGTTTCAGACAAGAAAGATAACCCTCCTCGTGAAATAGTTGTAGAACAGCCGGGCATTGTGAGAGATAAACGACAGTGGCTCATCCACACTAAAACTTTAAGAAAAACACAAAAAGTAGTGTATGACAAAAGAGTGATTACGGACGGATTTAAAACGGTCCCTTATGGATACTAAGAGGAGCACTCTGTGGAACCATCCTTTTTCAGCCATTCTCGCGGGACCCAGTGGTTGTGGGAAAACCTTCTTTGTAAAAAACATGTTGGAGAATGCGCGTTATGTATTTTCTGAAATGCCTGAGAATGTTGTATGGTGTTACAGTTGCTGGCAGCCTCTGTATAAAGACCTATTGTGTAAATATTCCTTTATTAAGTTTGTAGAAGGATTGCCTGAAAACTTTGCTGATAATGTCTTGTTACCCCCCGATAAAATAAACTTCTTAATTATAGACGATTTGATGAATTGTGCTGCTGATAATAAGGAGGTTGAAAAACTCTTCACGCAATATGTGCACCACAGAAATGTAAGTGTATTTTTTTCTTACACAGAATATTTTCTGCCGTGGTAAAAGCAACAGAACCATCAGCTTAAATGCTAAATATATGGTGCTTTTTAAAAACCCAAGAGATAAATTACAAATTGCTACTTTAGCACGGCAAATGTACCCCCAAAATGTTCTGTTTTTCATGGAGGCTTTTGCAGATGCTACCAAAAACCCCATGGCTATCTGCTGGTGGATTTAAACCCAAATACCCCTGAGTCTTGCAGACTGAGAACGGGTCTATTCCCACCTGACTGGCCTGCTGTGTATACAGTGAAAAAGAACAAAAAGGGTTACCGATGATTCTTTTTTATTTATTGGTCACAGCGCCTCTCCCCACCAACATGTCAGCATGTATACGGCGAAATCTTCCCCTCTTAAAAATCCTTATTAAGGCGGCCCTGCGCCAGAGAAAAGCCATTTTATGTGGTGCCTCAGATGATTTGGTAACAGCCATTTCAGAAATTGCTCTGAATACTTTAAAGGGTAATCTTGCCCTAACACCCAAGCAGGTGGGGGTCTTAAGGAAAAAACGTGCTCTGATTAAAAGCCTAGGTAACAAGAGGCTCTCCCTGAAAAGGAGAAAATACATTGTCAAGCAAAACGGCGGTTTTCTGGGTCCCCTGCTAAGCATCGCGGTCCCCTAATAACGGGTCTTTTAACTAACAAGTAATGGAATATGCTGAAAAATTATATCTAGTGCCCAGCGCTCAGCTAGAGGAGCTTCGGGGTGTCCCAGAAAATATTAGAATCACAACCATGAGACGTCTTGACAGCGAGATGAGGGAGATTCTCTTAAGGACTGACCTGTCAGAGTATGAAAAATATAAAACTCTACACAGGGGTTCTACAGCGCTACTTAGCACTAAACAAACAAGATGATGATGTGGAAAAAATGTCTGCACCCCCCCAAACCCCAACCTCACAACCTGTCCCCTCCACATCCCCACAGCCTGAGAGTGATACAATTGTTCCAGAAGTTTTAGAAGGGATCCCCAGAAGGTTTCAGAAAAATGCTGAAATTTTGCTGAACAAGATAAAGCAGCATCAGGATATTTCTAGCTGGGATCAGCGAGGCACCTTTGTGTATCACGGGAACGCCTTACCAGGGTCTCACATTCTCGACCTGATTAAAGGGGCCACCCAATCTAATATTATTTCTGAGAAGAAGCGCCCAAAAGGTTGGGATGTATTTCTTAAAGCATTGGCAGAACTAAATGTGCCCACATCTGTTGTGGGTAATTCATCTGTTAGAGAGCAGTTAGAAAAACTGAAAGTCAGCCCACTACAAACAGAGACCTCTAAACACCCTGCTATTCCAGGGTCTGATGCACGCAAGAAACAATTCAAGAGACCAGCCTGGCTGCATGTGGAATCCTCACCGTCGACACCATCCAGAGAGCTTGTCAAAGAACCCGCATGGCTAACTTTTTTTTTAAAAGCAATGCAATAAAAAACGAAAGAAAATAATATGTGTAAGAGCATTTTATTTAATAAACTCACTGACATTTCTAGCAGTGACCACAGAGTAAATATTTTGAAATAGCAAGGGGTCAGTCTGTCTTAACATTTTTTTGAGGAATGAATATGGTTTTTCTGCCTTGGAAATTTTAGATACAAGAGTCAATATCTCATTAATATTTTCAGCTGTCAATATCAGGCTATTGCAACAATATGCAATTAAGATGACGGTATGGATGACAGTCTTGTAACATATTTTGGCACAAAGAGAACGAAGTAGTCTTGATATGGACGCAACGGATGAGGTTATACACGAGTGCGATTCCTGGTTTTCCAAATTATTTTGACAGCCATCGCAAGATTGTTTCTGATATGCTGATATATAATATTTAATAATCACAGCAACTGTTGTATGCACAATGTTCTTCATATATTGCTTCTTTCTCCCCTTAATTTCTGGCAGGTCTATATGGAGCAATCTGCTCAATATTTTATGGGGTAATTCCTGCAAATAGCAAATAAAAATTAATTATCAAAGTAATGAAATGCCTAACATACACCCAGCCTCTAAAACACCACCAGCCAGCTCCTTACCGTGTTTGAAGATTTTTCTGACTCAGGGGCAGCATTGTCCTTGTTAGAGCCACATGCAAGGTCGCTGTCAGAATCTGAGCTAACATAACGCCTTAAAGACCTTCTCTTGCGTCGCGGGGATTTGGGGCTACCTTTGGGGGCTACCTTGGCCTGTAAAACATAAATATTGGCTGGTTTTAATTATAAAAGGAAACTTCAACGTAAATAGATACCTAGCACACCCCAAACTCTAAAACCGCCCAACACCTGCAGCCTTGCCACAAGACACAGAATCACAATATGAACTTAGATTTAAAACAGGGCCTTACCGTGTTTAGAAATTCCTCTGTATCAAGGGCAGCATTCTCCTTGTTAGAGCCGCTTGTAAGGTCGCTGTCAGAATCTGAGCTAACATAACGCCTTAAGGCCCTTCTCTTCGGTGGTGGACTTCCATGGTCATAACCATCATCTGAATCGGACCAAAACAGTGGCTCCTCAGTGTGAAAGGTAGGCTTGGGCGGCTTTTTGGTCCAGGATTTTGGCGGGGAGTCCGGGCTCTCGGGCTTCGGAGGGGAGTCCACGCTCTCTGCTTTCGGCGGTGAGTCCGGGGTGTCCTTCGGTAAGCTGGAGGAAAACCCGATCTTGCTTGAAGAGTCCATCTTTCTCCACATAAACGGGACGGCGGGGACCATGAGCCAGTCGGTTTCAGGAACAGCGGAAAAGGCGGCGGCGGGCACCGCAGAACACTCCCCTCTTCTTATAAGGCCTCTCAGGCATGCGCACACGCAGCAAGCCAGGCCCAGCCAACACATAGCCAGCGGCAGCGCCCTAGGGGAAGGCATGCCCGGGCATGCCTGAGGGTGGGGTAGGGGGACCCGTGACGTGTGGGGGGGAGGGGGCAAGGCTCCCCATCCGGGTCAGGCGGAAGAGGACGTCACTTCCAGGTCAAAGGGCCCAGGAAGGTTCCGGTTCCGGGTAAGGGGGCGGGGCGGAAGGTAGGGACTTCCGGTAAG
The DNA here is from genome assembly GCA_029282475.1 of Phrynocephalus forsythii. Classification (NCBI taxonomy): domain Eukaryota; kingdom Metazoa; phylum Chordata; class Lepidosauria; order Squamata; family Agamidae; genus Phrynocephalus; species Phrynocephalus forsythii. The sequence goes on along the minus strand of JAPFRF010000008.1, from coordinate 42,731,394 downwards.
GGGGCGGGACTTCCGGTAAGGGGCGGGACTTCCGGTAAGGGGCGGGACTTCCGGTGTTTGATGGTTTTATTGCACTCACTTGACAAATAACTCTCAGAAGAACACTTTCCAAACTTTGGGGGGGGGGGACCGTGTTCGTAAGTACTTTAATGAACTACTCATTCAGTTGAACACAGCAGCATTTTAACATGGTCTCCATAATACCCTAATTAATTCTTTCATGAATTAATTAGTCATATTTAATTGCAATTAGTTGTTAAAGAGCGCTGTAGCTATAGAACACTAGGAACGTGACAGGTATTTCCATTATTATGTGCCTCTAAGCACAGACATGCAGGACTAGGTGAGACTTGCTTTAGAATAACAAACAAGACTTTTGAGTACTGGTTGTCCAAAGTCATTTATCTGTATATATTCAACTGTGCATAAGTAAGACTTCTATACTAATATCTGTAATTTCTACACAGTGATCCATATGCACTTTCATTTTATATTACATATACTCTAAAAAAGAATAAACAAGAAAGAGGTTAAGGGGTATTTAGGAAACATCTTGGTGGATAGCAGCTTGTAAAGGAAGCAATTATTTGCAGCTACATGCCAAGAGAAACACTTATATCATAAGATCAGCCACAGACTGGTCCCATTAGGTCAATTTCAAAATTGTGAAAATACTTTCACAGATTTGTAAAAGTTAGTGGAAAACTTTATTATTTTTAAAACATTTTTAATATGTGTCCATCTTAAGGCTGCGTTACACAATATTTGGTTGAGTTTATACCAGGGCACAGTTGGATTATTATTGCAGTGTGGTTACAGAATGCAGTGCTCTAGGCAATATGGCTTATTCAAACTTCCTGTGGTTTCTAAAGTCATATTTGCAGTCACTTATGTCTGGGGAGTAGTCAGTACAGTTTGCACCTCATCATGGGTGCAAATTGCAAACAAATGCACTTCTTCTGAAATCCTCCTTGAAATATCTCAAGAAATAATACCCATTGTATAATCATTTATTTATTTATTTTTGTGTTTGTAGTTGTTGTTGCTTAAAATGTTTAAACTGAGTTTTAAGTCTTCTATTATTTTACTTGAATTTTAGTTAGTAGTTTTAATTAATAAATTCTCCAAGTAAAAATTATTTGCTTAATAAGTACTAAAACTATGATCTTAACCATTTTGATTATATTAATCATATATACAGTATATTCAATATTTAACTATATACATAGAAAAGCAGCCCCAGATTCTTATTATTTGAGTATTACTGATGGTCAGTATAGATAATTAATAGCCATAAGGTTATTTTACAGATAAATCATGCCTCTTAGTTTTTGAACCTACCCATGTCAACAGCTTAGCCTAGTTCATAACATAGATTTTTAACTATCTATACTTCATATTTTGTATCTCAGATTCTTATACTGTATTGTAGCTTTCAGGCACTTTGGGCCAGAAAAAGTATACCTCGGCCTGTTCAAAGTTGAACAGTTCTGATTTAGCACATCTTTTAAGGACATTGTTCAGAGTATCAAATACTGCTTAGTGAACTTCATGTTCAAAGTTGGAGTTGTTGTTGAACTTGATTTGATATTCCAAAGTTTGAAGCTTCCTCTTTCACTTAGTGAGCAAATTGACCAGATTTTATAAATGACTTTTTAAATTTCCAACTACATAATTAATCATTTCTGAAATAGAAAAAAAGCCATGGATGCTGAGGTGCCACCAGAGCTCAGGAGTAGGAAATGTGCAAGAAATCATAAAACACCTTAATGTTTATAAGCTTCAACTATTACTCTGAACAGAGTTCCTGGCATTGTTCTGTTTATTTCCAGCATAATTCTACTGGATGAAATTTGTTATTGGGATTTTTTCCTCATTTCATTTTGTAAACATTTTATCCACACAAGCATTTTTCCCTGTTAGTAGGCTACCTGATCCTTAAATATGCCCAGCACCTACATTCTTTCCGCTGCTTTTCATTAAAACATCTCAACATATTCATATAGGTCTGCCTTTGTGGATTTTTAAAAATAAATATCATTAAACTGTCCATCTGCTAACACAATCACCTCTACCTCAGTGTTCTGTTTATATACTACTAGAACACAATTTCTGAAGTACAGATGAGTTTCTTTCAGTTTTAAGTAATATTGGGTGTTAGAAAGAGTTTTGAAATATATATTGAGCAGGATTGTTTAACTATAATCATTTTCACTCCATCTTTAATCCTCAAGTGGGCAAAATCAAAACCAACACATGCTCATTTCAATAAACTGAAACCAGAGCTTTGGAAATGATTCACCCTGAAGAGGGATTATTTTGACCTTTTAGTAAATTTTGAACCGATGTTTATTTTATGCACGTTTAAGTTCCTTTGTACACTCTCCCCCTTTATACTCTATGCCATTCCAGAAATATAATATCTATAGCAACTGCAGGAACATTTCTTAGGTTTCCACAGGACAGGAAAGATGATGATCTGTGAAGAGAGATAAACAACTCACTGTTAGCTTAGTCACTACTTGTTAGGGCAGATGCACATAGGTCACCCAGATGCATGTCAAGGCCCAATGGAAGGATAGGTACTTGAATTTATTGTGGGGCTTGAATCCAAGGCTAGTGGGCTTACTGGATAACTGGGAGCCAATATACCAACCTCAACTCAATTGGGAAAGGTAGGAAGAAAAATAAACCAGGTAGAGTTTAACACCCTAAGGAACCTCTTGGCTTCTCCTTAGAAGTCACTTATTGTTAGATTGAGTCAACATAAACAATACTTTCCAAGATGGCTGCCAATATTCACAGATGCAACTTTAAAGAAGGCCAATCGGGTTGGGGAGGAGTAAATTTGCAAGAATGCTTCACATTACTAATGTATACCCAATAGCTAGTTTTTGCTAGGCATTAACTGGACTCAAGAGAAACTCCATGGTGACTTTGTGGCTGAATAAACTCTGGAAAGAGATTTTCCTGTTTGCCAAAAGCTCTGAAGAGGAAGTACTTTGAAACTTTAAACAGTGACAATGTTGGAGTATAACTTCTAATTTACGCAATGAGAAAAGAGTAGGACCATGCAGTTTAATGGAATAAATTATTTTATTCATATAAATGGGCTGTAGGCCAAACATAGAGCAAATATTCAGATGAGTCATCCTGGATATAAAAACAAAGTATCCTGTGGCATCTTAAAGACTATCAAAAGCATGAATCTCTTCAGATTATACTCCAAGCAATATGCTGTTATCCAGAGTCAGGATAACATAGTACACTTAGTTGTTGGTGGGTTGTAGACAGTGAGATCAGCAGCCAATGCAATAAGTCAGTGAAAACTCATTATTAACAAAATCTATTATCAGACAGCTGATAGGACAAGCATTTGAACCATCAGATAAGATAACTAACAAATGTAGTGTAATAAGAAAATGGTTATCCAAACTCAAATGTCTTGGTGATAAATGGTGATATATATAATGTAATGAATTCTTGTTCATATGCCTATGAAAATATAAAAACACCTGAGGAATTATGAAAACCTTGTGGATTTATAAGTGAACTAGACATTTCTGCTCTTGCTTGCTGAGATATTTGGAACCATCTTTCAAACTGACTACATTTGTGCCAACTACAAAGAGTGTTGTTAAGCTCTTGAGCTGTTAAAACTGACATTGACTGCTTTACCTCCTCACACATTTTACCTTGCTATTGAAATTTAGCCAAAATTTAATGTTTGTCTCTATCATTATTTCTTTAAAAAAATCTACCATTTTTGTTCTTGGCTTTTAGCACAGGAAGGTGGAAAGAAGGAATAAAAATAAAACAAAAGATGTCATATTCTGTTCCATATTTTTAATGAATATGTGAAAGAAGTGAATATGTAAACGAGCACAAATACTACTTAATGGGTTCCTGGCAAGGAATGTTTGCATACATGAAGGCATTCTATCTACTACAGTCTGAAACAAAAATCTATACAATATCAGCTTTATTGTGTTGACAAAGAATGTTGCTATGAATGGAATGAAAAGAGAATTAATGGATAAGGAGCCAAATAGTCACAAGTCACTTTCTTTCATCTTCTTCATATGATTGGACAGCACATGCTGGTAGAAATTGTGCTATTCTATGCACAATCCTTATCATGCTTTTTTGTATAACACTTTTTCCTAGCAAAGGAGGATGCAAAGGCATTTAGGTTCCTCATCCACAAACTGGATTATTTTTCTGGGATTTTGGGGTAATTTGTGTGTAGCGACCAACCACCATCCCATTTTTTCCATCTCTGCTGGTTCTTTCCTTCCCCCACACCACGCCACTCCTTTGAATGTCAAGTGGTGAGATGAATCTCCATCTCCTGTCTAATACCAACCAGAATACTCTTGGTGATTTACACTTGTGTGAGGAAAATTGTATAAGTCTTGGATGCCAACTGCTACTCTGACTAGGAGATATACTGATCACATGGACAGAGGGTCTTCTTTCCAGGTGGTCCGTACTTCACGTTTCCAGGTTTCAGCCTTATTCTGCTTTGGGCTTCCTGGTTCTGTTACAGTACTATTTTTGCCTTTCAAGGTAAGGTGGCAATTTTGTTTGTCTGTTTGCAGTTTTTTAAACCCCCAAAGTGTTGAAGCAATATTCAATGCTTGAGAGAGGCCTACCTCAACAATTCAAGCATCACTTTGGTATTGCTTGCTTAGCTCCAGATCACTTTGGAAACAGACAAGCACCCCAGCTTCACTTCAGAATGGACATTAATGCTGAAGCCAAATTATATCCATACATTTATGTTAAATGGGATATAAAACTTCCATGATGGAACTCACAAATGGAAGAAATATGCTGCTTCTATATTGCACAAAGCACTGGCGTCTCCTTCAGTTTGGGTGTAGTAGTCAAATATGGTGACAGATGTTAGTAGACATGGGCATGACTTGGCGAAATTGTCGTTTCCGTTTTTGGATATCGTTTCCGTTATGTAACGGAAACGGTAACGACAATTAAGCTGTCAGAACTCGAACTCGAACCGAAAAAAGAAAAATTAGGTCTGATTTCTCGTTGTCGTTCCTGGCATCGCGCGGTGATTGCGCGATGCCAAGCAGCACAGAAAAAAAGTTTTAAAAATTAAAAAAAACCCTGATTCCCGGCCAAAAAAGCAGGCAAAAATATGCCTGCCTGAGGGCACCTACCAGAGGGGTGGTTTCTGGGGGGGGGGTCCCCAGCCTTCCCCCCCTCCTGTCCTGGGCTGTTGGTACCGGGCTGGGAGGGGGCATCCTCGGCGTCTCCATTTGCCATGCGGTGCGGGGGGATCCAAAATGGCGACCACAATATTTTTTTTGAAATCATGGTTCAAAAAACCACCAAAGCATCACAGAAACATGCAAAATTTAGCTATTTTAAATGCTTGAATTTTTACAGTAGCAGCAGTGGGTTTTTTTATAGCAGTAAAAGGTCGCACTGATTTTATTTTATTTTATTTTTAGTTTTAGTTTTTTACACCTGCGCAATGATGGGCTGGCCATGGGATGGGACCATGCAAATTTTTGGACCCATTCTACCAATCGCATGGCCAGGTTTTGACTGACACTTTTGGATGTGCCAGAGGGCATAAAAAGGCGAGGCACTCCCAGAACAGTCGCAATCCGGGCTTGGATGTGGGTGGGAGAGGTGTGTAGCTGGCTGCTGTGCTAGACTAGTTTCGATTTCGCGGAGCCTTTAGATTTCAGTTAGGCAGGCAGGGAGGGAATTGATTCAATTGAATTTTTAGGAAATAATAATAATTCCTTTCATTCTCTGTCTGCTGTGGGGAATAGCAACACAGTTTATTCTTTTTTATTCTCCTGCAGTTTGTTAGGATTTCTTTTCTGATAGTGCTTCAAAGGGGGGGAGGTTTGAGTGGGAGGGTAGGTGTGGATTTATTTTAAAAATTTCATTTGCTTGGTGGCAAGCCAAGGTCCTTTCATACCCTGCCTGGAGCTCTGTTGTGGGTGCACTGCCCACTTTGTTTGCAATAAAAATTGCAATTGCTTTATTCGATGCAGTCTTGTGCAGCAAGTCAGTTTAAAGGGTTTTCCGCCTGCTCTGGGTCATTGCGGGACCCGCGCCTGCGCGCCCGCCGCCCGTGTGCCCATGCGCCCATGCGCCCGCCCCTCCCTCCTGCCACTGCTGCCGCCCGCCCATGGCCGCCCGCCCCCTGCCCGCTGCCTATAGCGCAAAAACACCTAGCGCCGGCGGGACGCCACTCGCAGGGACGTCAAATCGCATGAAATCACAGTGGTGGTAACGACAAATGACAAACTACACGACAAAATGACAAATTTTTTAAAAATATCGCAAAAAACGGAAACGACCCGAAAAGGACCCATCCTGAAAAACGACAGCTCGGAAAAAAAAATTCTGTTCGTGCCCATCTCTAGATGTTAGATATAGCATAACACAATGAGGTTTGATTCAAACAGCAAAACCTTGTGAGCTGTTGCAGCATCCCTGGTGTGTAGTACTCCAATATTTCAGATGTGAATTATGAAACCCAGTGTTACAGCAAAGAAGACTTGAACTTTCAAGATTATTTATTTTTCCTTTGGGAACTCCAACTACGTGTGTTTTTCCTTATGCCCTTCAATTTATTTCAAAAATTAATTTCATTGATAGGTACTAAGTCCTGCTGTGCGTGCTTATTACACTAATATAATATCCAAAGATTATAGAAACATATCCAAATCCTGTGCCTTTCTTGGTATCATTTCAAGGAAAACAAACAGAAAAGTCCTTCCTTTGCCTCCTTACTTATTCATTTGTCTGTCACTTAAAATATTGGGTTTAATATTTCTTTCTACCTCATTAGAAGGTGAAATAATCCATGAAACAGCATGTATTAAAACCCATTTTCAAAATTAGAATGTTATTTTGTTTTAAAAAGCTTGCCAATGTAACTGTTACCTGGTAGCAAAGCCACATATGGGAGTTTATTGCCAAATTAATGGACGGCTATTCTGCAATCTCAGAAAACAGGCTGTTAAAATCTAATTAAAGGTAAAAATCAAGCCTGCCAGAGATGTCTTCTACAGAATTAAATGTCCTCTTTTATGTGGTGCAGAGGTGCCAGCATTATTACACAGAGTAATTAGACCATTTTACAACATCTTTGTAACACAAAGGAAGTAAAAGTGTAAGTTGCTTTAAAAATGGTTAAAAATCTTGAGCACACAGGATATACATTTAAAGATGCCTCTAGCATTCACCTGCTGTTGAGAGAGAATGTATTTCTGTATCTTTTAAGAAGGAGAAAGTAATTGAAGATGTTATATGCCTACCGGATAAAGAAGCAGTAGGCATCTTCCAGCATCACCAATACTGGCGGGCAGTCATGCATGTCCTTTCCCTCTTCCAGTGGTCAACAGATTCACAGCTTATTTTATTTCTTTAAAGTATTTAGTTAAAATATTTTTACTGCACCTTTCTTCTCAAAAGGAGCTGTATTCCAGAAGAGAGATGGGCATGAATAGTAGAGAAATTGAAAAATTCATCTAAAATTTGTCTAAAAGTGTTCTTTGTATTCTTTAGGTGTGATGACACTGACGAATATGAATAGATGCATTTTAATGATTTTCAATTTGTTGATTCATTTTAATTTTAATTTTATTTTTTTTTTTGCTTTTAATTTATTTGTTTTTTTATTTTGGGTCTTTTTTACTTTTTGTGTGTGGGGGCGGCTTTTTTGCTGAGACGAGCCAAGAAATCAATTTGTCCATTCATAAAAATGTGTAATTTCATGATTCAGAATTTGACAACTTGATGATCTAGAAAACATGATGAATCCCCATTTTTTGTGATTTGTCCTCATCGCTATACCAGACTTAATCCAAAATTTAATGCACTTCTGGTAAAAGACTTTTGATTAATTTTAAGATCTATAATCTACTTTTTAATTGATTGTCAAATTAGGCAACACATTTAGCACATTTTTAAAATAGTTATTACCTTCAGGGAATGCACATTTTATTTAACATCTACTTTCACCTCACAATCCATGCCACACCCAATATTATTCCAGTACATTGGAACCTCTGACAAGAAATTTAATTCGTTCTCAGAGGCAATTTGTTATCTGAAAAATTTGTTATCGGAAACATGATTTCCCCTTGAAATGAGTGGGAAACTGATTAATCTGTTCTGGAGGTCCTTAAAAATGCAAAAAAGCTGGGGGGTTGCAGACCTCTTTATAAAATGCACTTTAAAGGCTTGCAGTGCTGGACCACCCACCAGAACATCCTCCTGCAGTGCAATGCAAAAATGGACAAGAGAAACCAGCAAGATAACCTCAGCCTGTTGCCACCCAAATTGCAATGGGGAAAAACTGCAAACAAACAAACATAAGCACAAAGAAAAAAAATACAGCCCATTTTTGCCTGCAGAGCAATGAAAAAAGATTTGAAACATGGAGAATTGAAACCAGCAAGACCACCCCAGCCTCTTCCAGCCAAAAATGTAAAGAAAAGCAGTGCAAATATTAATAAAAGCTAGCTTCCTATCTTACCAAGTTCAAAAGGTCCAAATCCCTCAGCAAAACATGATCAGAATGGCTCCAAAAACACCATGAAAAAAATGCTCTAAATCCTCCCACCCCTCCATAAACTATGCATCCTGCAATTCATGCAGGGTACACATTTTTGCAAGGCATTATGAAATATTTGTTATCTGAGGCAGCCCATAGAGAACATTCACTATATGAGGCAGCCCTACACCTGGAAATTTCCACTTGTTATCTGAGGCATTCTTTATCCGAGGTATTACTGTACTTTGGAATAAGTTGAGCTTCCAATGACTAGATCATTTGGATGTGATTGAAAACAAGGTCTTGCAGATTGACAACACTCATTAGACCCCATCACGTACTTCCATAATTGCTCAAATAAATTATATTGAAAATAATTATTGTAATGGAGCAAGAAAAACTATCATGTATAGAGAGGGATGTAACTCTCTGTTTTCCTTTCTCAAAATAGTTAGCAGTAGCACATTTTAATGATACTGAAACTGGTCTGCAATAAGAATTATTCCCTAGATTGATAGGGTCTCAAGTAATAGAGTTCTTAATCTGCACCTGCTGAAAAGCTCAAGTGTAATTTAATCCAGGAAATTGCTGCAAAAATTAGTGCATGGGGAAAAATTATTTTGGTTACTACTGTAAAAAAGAATGATCAAAGCTATATGATGTTCATCTATGTTTACAGAAAATTGTGCAAGGGTCATCTGTCAAGATCCAAAGACAAATTTACTTTGCTTGCTGACATTAGAAAACTGAAGGGGTAAAAACTAGGCATGCCAACAAGGCAGGCATTTGGGATGGTAACAGCTAAATAACACAATGCAAGAAGGTTTGCCAAGAGTGATAACAAATTATTCTGAACAATTAGTTTAGTTGTCTGTGAACAGGACCAGATGTTGCAAACTCTAGATTTTTAAAAAGAAAAAGAAAAAAAACAACAACCTATAATCACCTATTCCTCCACTCCAGGTCACTAGTGTCATGGTTTAGGAATCTTTGTCTAGCACTGATCTCCAAGGATCAAAATAGAGGAGATGATCAGCTTCACAACTAGAAGTGGTGCATGCACAATAAATGAGAGGTATAAGTTAGTCTTTACGAAAACATCTCTGGGGACATGACATTCTATCTGACAAATCTAGAGATTGCTACAAGATGCTGGCCACCGATTAGAAGAACCACATGGCTAGGAATCCTGTCTATGATAAATGTTCACTACCTGTAGAAAATGCAATGCATAAGGTCATAAGTTGTTTTTTCTTTATTATATGCGGCAAGTTTTAATAAATGCTTGATCCATTCCATCTGTTTTTTGAACTCAGAGTTCCAGAATGGCAAAAGTGATTTTTCCAAGTATGTAAATTACCTCTCCATTTTTACTGATACCTAATTTTATCATTCCAATCATTTTTCCCTATGTAATTTATTCCAGCTATGTTGAACTGATGCTAACCTTTCCTATTTATCCAGTGCTGAGTTATTGCTGCTTCTGTATCATGTACCAATACAAGAATCTTCTGTTACATACTTCTCTTTTTGCTTTTATTGGACATGGTGATTTTATCCATATTTTACAGCTTTTAAGAGCTTCATTTTTCAGTAAAGGCTTCATGATGTTTAAAGCAAAGATACTTTCCTTTAAATGGAAATTGATACATAGATAAATAACATTTGCTAGGACTTTATTTACAGTACAGTTCTATATACAGTTCTATATACTGTATGTCTATGCAATAAACTAAATTCTGTGGCGCTTATTACCTTGTACATTATATAAGACTGCAATCTTAATTCATGAAAAACTCATGTGATTATTTCTGTTTAGTTACATGATTAATTTTTAAACTGTATAGTTACATGATTAATTTTTAAATCCAATGTTATCCTCACCAAGAACAGATCCATTGAAATAAATGAAAATAGTTGTGTCTAATAAGCATGGCCATTTTAATGGCTCCCACAGACTTCTGGCTCACATTATTTACTGGAGCAAAACAATCCCAACTAGAGATGGGCACGACTTAGCAGTATTCCCATTTCCGTTTCCGTTACTCGGTTCCGTTACTCTACGGAAACGGTAACGGGAATTACTCCGCCAGACTTCGACCTCGAACTGATGAATGAACAATTTTGGTCTGATTTGTTGTGCTCGTTCCTTGCATCGCGCGATCGCGCGATGCCACGCGGCACAGAAAAAAGTTTTTAAAAGTTAAAAAAAACTGGTTCCCGGCAGAAAAGCAGGCGGAAAAATGCCTGCCGTGCCTCAGGGCACCTACCAGAGGGGTTGTTTCTGGAGGTCCCTGGCCTCCCCCCCCATCCCCCGTCCTGGGCTGCTCTGGTGGGACTCGCCGCAGGCTCGCAGCCAGCAAAAAGCCCAGTCTCGCCGCCGGCCGCCGCAATTAAAGCGCAAGCAAGCGGCACGGACGGCACAGGAAAAAACTTTTAAACTCTCCCCCCACCCATTCCCAGGCCAAAAAAGCAGGCAGAAAAATGCCTGCTTGACTAAGGGCACAGGGCACCTACCGGAGGGGTGGTTTCTGGAGGGGGGTCCCGCCTCCCCCCCGTCCTGGGCAGCCGGACTCGCCATGCCATGCGGTGCGGGCGGGGGATCCAAAATGGGGCGGCGAAGGCAATATTGTTTTTGAAATCATGGTCCAAAAACACACAAGCACAACAGAAACACGCGGAAATTTATAAACTGCCAGATTTTTCACAGTAGCAGTGGGTTTTTTTCTTGCAACAAAATATCTCTCCTCTCCTCCTCTGTCCTCCATTGATTTTATTTTTTTTATTCTTTTTACACCTGCGCAATAATGGGCTGGCCGAGTGGCCAGGCATGTGGGAGTGGAAGACCATGCAAATTTTTGGAGCCATCCCACCAATCGCACGGCCACTTGGCCATGGAGACTTCTGGGATGTGCCAAAAAGCCCCCTAAAACCTGCCCTAGCCCCCTAACCCTAACCCTAATCCTTGACTACAGTCCTTACCCATACGTCACAGACTGTCTTCTTAGTGGGTCAGAGAGGCACCCAGAGGTGCAACCCACTAGCCCACCGTAACCTTACCCGTCACTAGCCTAACCCTAGACCTTGCACTAACCCACCTTAACCCTAAGCCAGATCTACTTGCATTGCACTACACGCAAGTACGATTCCCTTCTTTGTGAGACATGGCGGTGCGATAGCCTTAGGCATCACCTATGGCTCTGGGTTCATTGCCATCACTAGTCTCACTGTCTGCAACTGGTATACATATCTATATGGCTATTGCATACCATTTTGCAGCAGCATCAGGTGAGGAGGGGAGACCCTCATGTAGAGGTGTCTCTTGGAGCCTGCTTCCCTTTCCTAGTGGGTGAGGATAGGAGGCACCCACGGGTGCCTCCAGGAGCCCGCTTTCCCTTTATAGCGGGCCAGAGGAGGCACCCACCCCACAGAGGTGCCTCCAGGAGCCCGCTCCCCCCCAAAAAACCAGTACTAACGAAAACGAAAAAACAAAAAAACAAACCGACTAATTTTTGCAAATTTTCGCAAAAACCGGAAACGACCCGAAACGGAACTGGCCCGACTAACGACAACTCGAAAAAATTTTTTTTCAAGTCGTGCCCATCTCTAATCCGAACTTCTCAAGTAGGTCATGGAAAACTCTGCATTAGAGACTATATGGGTATCTAATGCAGAACTTGAAAATATAACCAGTTTTTTTTTAAAAAAGCCGGGTGGCCATGGGTACAATATTTTTGGAAACGCTTTATCTTGAAATTTAATCAGCATTTTAAAGGACGTGATAGAGTCCTTAATCAGGAAAAAAAGACCTTAGTTTAGTGTTGGTGAACCTATGGTTTTGGGTACCAAAGGTGGCACTCAGAGCCCTTTCTGTGGGCACCCAACATTGTCCCAACACAGCCACCTATGTTTGGGTTAGATTGCTTTAATGGCACTTTGCGAAAAATTAGTGGGTTTTGAATCACAGTTTGGGCACTCGGTCTCTAAAAGGTTCGCCATCACTGCCTTAGTTCCTATTACTGCTACTGCTGCTCTACTACTATTACTATCCTACTCATGAAGAAATAAATAAAAACATAACCAACTGATGTAGGATTATAAAAATAATCATTCTTTCCCAATCAGCTTCTTGTAACTGAGGATTCAAATATCATTATAGCATTTTCCCAATGATATGTCCTTCAGTATGGGCTGCAAGAAACAGAGTTAGATGAATGTACTGTTGATGTACAGTATCTCTTTTGGTATACCAGACTAAAATGTATCAGAAAGAAAAATAAGTATTCTGCCATGTCCTATAAACTGTTCATTTGCCACATCCAATTCCAGACTCAATCACTGTGTGCTCATTGATTCCTGCTTAAAAGAAATCAGCACCCTAACTAGTAGAGATTTCTAAACCAATGAAAACTAATACTCCTGTGAATTGAAGTTTACACTACATCATTTCTTGCAGTAATAATTGGTTATAAATAGAGATGGGGATGAATAAAAAACTGAATCAGGATATTTGACAAATATTGCTGATTCATTTAATATTCATCCCTTCAAGCTAACCACAATAATGTCTTCTTTAATTAAGTCCTTAGATATACACAGCAATTGTCTATGAACCATACTTAGGCTATCTCTATCTCCAACCTTTCTTTGTAATTCTTTTCCCCTACAACAGCCACTTTGAGATCCATAAGAACCTGGGGAGGTTTCTTTTGTTTTACATTTATTTACCAGTGGTATCAGGAGACAGATATCTAGTCTCGTGCACTCCCAGACACATTTGGTGGGGCCACTGTGAGATACTGGAAGCTGGACTAGATGGGCCTTTGGTATGATCCAGCATGGCTCTTCTTATGTTCTTATGTTGCTAGGCTGGAATTAGGATATCTTGGGTTGAGTCCTATGAACCATACAACTCATTTTGTGACCTTTAGGTCTGCCACAAGTCCTTATTCTGACTTCATTGATTGGAAGCTGTGGGGAGGAAGAGGAGGAGAAATATGTATAGCAATTTAAGCTCAAAGAGTATATCTATATATAATGAATAAATACCTGTATGGGTCTCTAATGCAGAGCTTGAAAATATATTTGTAAGAAGAATAAATATTCATACGGAGTCATATATACGGAATATCTTGCATCCTATTTCAAAGTATATGTGCTTATTTGCATACTTTGGACAAAGCTGACAAATTGCATCTGTGGGCAATCCTTGGAGGAAATGTATATTTTAAGTGTCACAGATTCTAAGAGGATCCAGATAAACAGAGTCACATATCTTGTTTAAGTGTTGCTTTTAGCTTTTAAAGCTCTCTCCTCAATCAGTTCTGCTCTTCATCCTTACTTTGTTTGCTCTCGTCGCTAATTATCATCTTGCCATTTCCATCACTACAACAGACTCATGCTGTTTTCTCAAATTGTGGGATAGACCAGATTTTATTTTGTAAAGGCCCAGATGAAAATGGCCTTTTAACAGCCAGGAAATTGTAAAGGGAACACAACCTGGTGAAGTACAAAAGGTGCCCCTAGGCACCAACCTCATTTGTAACAGAAAAAAATTGCAGCTTTACAGAGTTCTTTTTTGAAAGATACTATTTAACCAACCAGTTTGAAGACACCCAACTGTCTTTGTATTTTGTTTCGATTGTTTAACCTGTCGGCATCTTGAGCTATCACTTTTAAAAATGGCCTTCATTCACATTCAGCAAATGTATCCAATGAAATGAGTAGACAGAACCCTACTGTGCATTAACTTCATTATTACTTTTAAGCCATTGTCCCAGATCCTATAGAACACTTGAAGTTCAGAAAAATCTACCAGCAGATTTTGGTGATCCTTAGAGACTGTGGGGGTTCTTTGGAGACTTTAGCATAGACATGGGCACGACGTTTCCGTTTTCGGTTATCGTTTCCGTTACGTAACGGAAACGGTAACAATAATTAAGCCGTCAGAACTCGAACTCAAACCAAAAAAAGAAAAATTTGGTCGGGTTTTTCGTTTCTGTTTGTGGCATCGCAGCGATTGCGCGATGCGAAGCACAGAAAAAGTTTTAAAAGTTTTTTTTAAAAAAACCCAACCCCCGGCCAAAACAGCAGGTGAAAATATGCCTGCCTGAGGCTTTGTCACCTACCAGAGGGGTGGTTTCTGGGGGGTCCCCGGCCTTCCCCCTCTTCTCCTGTCCTGGGCTGCTTGCACCAGGCTGGGGGGGGTCATCCTCGTCGTCTGTCTCGCTGCATGCCATGCAGTGGGGGGGATCCAAAATGGCGACCACAGTTTTTCTTTTGAAATCGTGGTCAAGAAACACACCAAATCACCACAGAAACATGTGAAATTTATTTATTTTAAATGCCTGAATTTTTATAGTAACAGCAGTGGGGTTTTATAGCAATAAAACATTGTATTGATTTTATTTTATTTTATTTTATTTTTTATTTTTTTAGACCTGCCCATTTGGGCTGGGCATGGGATGGGACGATGCAATTTTTTGAACCATTCCACCAATGGCATCGCCAGGTGTTTGACTGATACTTCTGGATGTCTCGGAGGGCATAAAAAGCCGAGGCACCTTCCAGAAATCACAGTTGGGTGTATGGATGTGGTTGAGGGAGGAGGGCTGGCTGCTGGTGCTGGTGTGATCCGATCGAGATTGAGGAGGGAGGCTGGAGGCTTTAGGATTTATGTTAGGCAGGGAGGGAGGGAATTGAATTTAGAAAATAATTTATTTGATTCCCTGCAGCTTTGTCTGCTGAAGGGAATAGCAGTTTATTCTTTATTTCTTCTCTGGCAGTTTGTGAGGATTTTTTTCTGATATTGGATAAAGGGGGAGGTTCGACTGGGAGTGGGAGGTGTGGATTTATTTTAAAAATATATTATATACTACCATTTATTTTCTATTTTCCCAACTTCAATTTGCTTGCACACACACACATTTGGGGTGCAAACCAAGAACAGAACCTCTATCCAAGTGATATCCTAACTGCCCACTCGCCCATCCGCCCGCGCTGCCGCCCGCCCACTTGCCCGCCCGCGGCCGCCGGCCGCCCATGGCCCCCTGCCACCACCGCCCCCCCACACCATTAGCCAAGTAATTAGTAATAATATTAAACAGATAATACTTTATTTATTTATTTATTTATTTATTTATTTATTTATTTATTTATTTATTGGAAAGAGCCTTGGAGGGGAATGTTCTTAAGAATGTGGATATAAATATAACATTTATATCCTAAGGTATTCCTAGTACTTTATTTCAGCTTTCAAAAATGTTGAGGAAGATTATATTCAAAGCTAATTTTGGCACATGTCTTTGTAAGGGTGTGGGTTCCCCCTCCCGAGCAGCCATTTCTTATTTACCTTTTGACACTGCCTTACAAAGACATGTGCCAAAATCTGGGGTGAAAGACTAGACCATGAGTGAGCCACTAAATGGCTGATAGCCCATGAGCAGTCTTCCGAATATGTTTTTAAAGCTGAGTGCTCCCGCTCAACTGTGTTGAGGAAATGTGTGACTAAATCAATGATTTCCTTTTAAAATTATACTATTATACCAATGAAATGTGGCAGCAAATCTGCTGCTTCCTTTAAAGCATTATTTCCATTATGTCTTTCAAATGCATCAACAAAGATTTTCTCTGGAATTCAGCAGCAACAGTAGAGGTGCTGACAGTGGTATGAGAAGCACAGAAAGTTGTTCCCTGGAACACTGCACCTTTCCATCCCTAGACTAAGTTGACCTGGTCTGAATCAGGAAGTCATTTATTATGGTCTTATAATAAATACCAGGAACTGGTTTGTTACTGTGACATTCATTCAACTTTATTAACTTTGATGGCCTTTTATTAGAGAAACCTAAATCTCATTTTCCTTGATATAACAAACTAGATAGACTTCATCTTAGTCCAATGATATCTAGTCTAGTGATATTTATTCTAAAAGCTGACAGCAAATGGTTTTCTTTTTGCAATTATCTACAAATGCCTTTTGACAAAAAAGAAGGAAAGAGAAATGGATTAAAAGAAATCCCAAGCATTACAAAGTTAGAAAAATTGGATTCCTTATTATCCATTTCAGTATTCATTCTGATAGTCTCAAATCCAAACAAGATTATTTTGATGAGGATTTTATTTTTTGACATGTTGATTTTTTTCTTCAATTTGACTGTTATGAAAATAATTATAGACAGAAGCCCATTAAAAAGCTAAATTACATAGTCAGCATATTCAAAGCAATCAGGTCATGATCCTTTAATTTAAAATGTGGCTGCTCAGTCCTGATTCACCATTAGTATTCTGTTGCTATGTTTGCCTTGCATACTTCACAGATAACAGAATTACACAGATAAGTCACCATTTTGCTCTCTGCTGCTGTTTTCTGTTTGCAGGCAAGATAGGGGATGGGGTGAGATGGCATATGTAGATTTGTTTACTTGGTTCAAAAATGAATAAGATGCCTTTTAAACTAACCCTTTTCAGATTGTGCTAATTTGGTACTTAATAAAATTAATTATTGAAATGCTTTGGTTCAATGCATGTTTTAATGTATTCAGAGTAATGTGGTTTTTAAGAATTGGTGTTGTCTGTGAAGATTCTCAGTCATCCAGGTGAGTTTATCTGGAAGTTGAGTCATGGCTACTGGACTTCTTTTTCTTGAGAGATAGAAACGTTTGGCTGCTCATCCAAACAGCTTCATCAGTCTGAATACAGCTAGTGTGAGTCCTCCATCTTATAGTCAGCTATGACCTGTATGTCAAGATGACATCTAGGGTTGTTGGATCATCAATGCCTCTGAAATTTCAGGGCCCAAATCAAGGGATGCATACTTCTCACTGAGGTGGGGCAGTCAGGGACTAGGAAAGAAGAAAGTATGAACAAAAAACATATTCTGCTGAGCCAGTGAGGAATGACAGCAACTGAAATTGGGCAGGAAAGCATACACAAACTTTAAATATACTGCTAATACACATAGCATACTTTCCCCTCCTCCAGTGCTGCTTATTCAGAAATTTATTGATTTCCTGGAAACCTGAAAAACCAAAGGAATTTCCTAATACGTCAGTCTGTGGACAGCTCATGGACCAGGACTGGGTGTGTGTCTTTGTGCCTTACCTCAAAATTTTAGTATGGAGATGCCCATTGATCTGCTCATAAGTATCATTAAGAACATAAGAACATAAGAACATAAGAAGAGCCATGCTGGATCAGGCCAAGGCCCATCTAGTCCAGCTTCCTGTATCTCACAGCAGCCCCACCAGATGTGTTTGGGAGCGCATGAGACTAGATATCTGTCTCCTGATACCACTCCCCTGCATCTGGCCCTTGAAGCACCCTGGTTTAAAGTCTAGAGATTACACATCTCCATCATGGTTTGTAACCCGTGATGGACTTTTCCTCTAGGAATCTGTCCAATCCCCTTTTGAAGGCATCCAGGTCAGATGCCATCACCACATCCTGTGGCAGGGAGTTCCATAGACTTACAATGCGCTGGGTGAAAAAATATTTTCTTTTGTCAGTTCTTACTCTCCCAGCACTCAATTTGAGTGTATGTCCCCTAGTTCTGGTATTTTGGGAGAGGGAGAAGAGCTTCCCTCTATCCACTTTACTCCTACCCTGCATTATTTTGTACGTCTCAATCATATCCCCCCTCAAGTGCCTTTTTTCCAGACTAAAGAGGCCCAAATGTTTTAGCCTTTCTTCATAAGGGAGGTCCCCCAGCCCAGTAATCATTTTAGTCGCTCTCTTCTGCACCTTTTCCAGTTCCACTATGTCTTTCTTGAGGTGCGGTGACCAGAATTGTACACAATACTCCAGGTGGGGCCTTACTATTGTTTTGTATAACGGCATTATAATGTTGGCTGTTTTATTTTCAATCCCCTTTTTGATAATCCCTAGCATGGAATTGGCCTTCTTCACCACTGCCACACATTGGGGAGACACCTTCATGGAGCTGTCCATCAACACACCAAGATCTCTTTCCTGATCCTTCACGGATAACTCAGAGCCCATGAGTTGATAGATGAAGTTTGGATTTTTTGCCCCAATATGCATTACTTTACATTTGGTTACATTAAAACACATTTGCCATTTCTCAGCCCATTC